>JADRCH010000016.1:15882486-15961695 GCA_019843965.1 Rhynchomys soricoides
GGAACTCAAGCAGGTCAGGAAGCAGGAGCTGATGCAGAGGCCATGGAGGGATGTAACTTACTGGCTTGCTTCTTTTCCTGGCTTGCTCAGCTGGCTTTCTTATAGAGCTCAAGACTACCAGCCCACAGATGGTACCACTCACAAGGGACCCTCCCCCCTTGATCACTAATTGAGAAAATGCCTTACGGCTGGATCTCATGGAGGCATTTTCTCAACTGAAACTCCTCACTGGGATAACTCCAGCTTGTGTCAAGTTGACACACAAAATTAGCCAGTACAGACATTAAGAGCAATTGAAGTAAACTGTCAAAACAGTGCCTGGAATGCCACAGTGTGCTCACTATGTGCTCTGTACTTCAGTAGAATTTGTGTCAATGGAGACAAGGATGAAGAACAGACAGACCTGCTTGTACAGTTTTGGTCCTGTTTCCTCATTCCCCACCCCACACCCCACCACCACCCCCACACACACTGTGGCCCTACAGAGCTGTTGGCTCTCTTAAGCAGTCTTCCCACAAGTTTCCTGCTTTCAGAGCTTTCCAAGGTCTGGAAAGAGTTTCCCTAATTAATTTACTCTCTGTGTCCCTTAAGACTCAGCCCAGGTGCCACTTCTCTCAGAAAGTCTAATAGACAGCTCCAACTCAAGTCTCTTCACTAATCTCCTAGAGACATGATTGGAGGCTATGGCAATCTTTACCTCATATCCCCACACCTTCCTCTGGAAAGTTGGGTTCTCTCAGTTCAGCAAGCATGGCCAGTATCATCCCCTAACCCTAGCAGAGTATGTCTATTTTTTTCTCATGGCCCCATGCCCAGCACACTGGTCTCACAACAAGTTCACACTGGCTGGATGAGCTGTTCTTATCATGAAAGTCCAAATAACTTGCAGGCCAGAAGAAACAAATGTATTTGTTAAAAAGAAAACAACCCCCTTGCTTCTGTCTTGGTAGAATAATGTTCACAACCCCAAAAGAAATATCTCCATTCGAAACTCTAGAATATGGCCTTAATTGTAAATAGTATCTTTGTGGTTATAATATAATCCAACTGGATTAGGTTGAGATTTAAATCAAATGAGAGGCATCCTTATAAGAGAATAAAAGAATGTAGACATAGAGAGGGGGGGTCATACAAAGACAGGGTCTGTACTTTAGTAGTCACGGTCCATGAATGCACCAGAAATCTGGAAGTTGGAAGAGATCAGGGAAAACTTTACCCAGGAGTTGTTTAGGAAAAGAGTAGCCCTGGTGGCATTTACTTTGGAATTCTGGACCCCATATCTCTGAGAACGCATCTCCATTGTTGTGAGCCACCCAGGTTGTGGCAATGAGCTATGAAAACACCAAGATATGGTAATTTATTCTGGAAACACAACACAGTGAGCATAGTCACTCTGAGATGCTTGAGATGGACCAAGAACTTTGAGGACATGCATTCTCTTCCTTTAGCTCTCAACTTCATAGCTCTCATCTCTAAATCTTTTTCTCTTGATCCTTTTCTGTACTTTTTCTTTCAAAGGCCAGGAAAAGCACATTCATTGTTCCAGGTTAACACTCCTACAGTCTCATATATAGAGTCACCATTTTACAGATGAGGTAACCAAGGCTTACAGAGGCTGAATAACTAGCTCCCTGATCCATAGTTGGAACTCCATACAACTTCCATGTCTATAGCCTCTAGGTTTTCACAGACCCTCCCCCCCAACAAAGTTCTATGTCCTAATCCAAAAAAGCTGGAGATAATGGAAGCCAAGAGCTGTAAAGAAGACCCTAAATACAATTCTAAACACTTTTGTGGATCTCTGTTATTAAAGCTAGTGTCTCATGCCTGATTTTGTGTTTCCTGCTTCATTTTGGAATTCAAAATTCACTGTGTGGACAAGGATGGGCTACACTGACTGTCACTACCTCATTTCCCAGAAGTTTAGAGATAAGAACAATAAATGACAGTAACCATTTTATTCCTCTTCTTAAGTAGGTTTAAAGGCTCCTTAAATGTAGAGACTTCATCTTTCATGTCAACAAAGCTGGACACAATCTCAATCATTGTGTGATATATACTTCATATCAGGTCTTTGCAATGAATCAGGGAGCTATGAAAACTAAGGGATTATGTCCACCCATGCTAAGGGTCAACAGGATCCCTTTCACAGTCACTGACTCAAGCTGCACAGTCATATTTCTCTATGATGGCAAAAGGAAGAAATCACACTAGCTTCTTGCTACTCATAAATAGACAACCTTGCCCTGCAGCCAATGCATCCCAGTTTGGAAGCTATCTGGTGTCCAGTGGATCAGTGCCCTGTGCAGCAGTGTGATCATCCATCACTGGGGAGAAAAATAAATCCACACTAATCATAGCTGCTGGCTCGCTAGCAGAAAACTTTCTTTTTAGTCCTGTTTCCAGTTCAGGGAACTTTAAAATTAAAGACTAGGGTAAGCAAGGTGGAAGCTCAAGAAGCCCATATGGCCTCTGTCTCCAAATCAGGTGGTTTGAGGCTCTGCCTGGTAAGCAGATGGTGGCTTAGGGCTGCCTGTTCTCTGGGCCACTATCCCTCATGCCTGGAGTATAGAGAAGGGTGTTCCAGTCAGCCAGGACTAGGCAGACACCCCAGAATATCACTGCAGCAGAGCCTATATCCCAACCAGATGCCATCTGGATGCCTGTCCTCATGACTTTTATTCCCATGAATCCTCTGGGGACAAGTCCAGCTAGAAATTTGATTAGCCAAATTCCTATTGGAAGTGTTCTTGGAACTGTTTCACAGCTTATTTATGGAAATATCTCTTGCCTACAAACAGGTCAGGAATTTTAACTCACTAGAGGACATGTACCCCTAACTCTCTGCTGAAATCCATCTGAAGTTCTCTCATAGGTAGCTATAGGTTGGTGAGCTTCTCCAGTATACTCCTTGCCTGGTCCTTCTCGAGCTTCATGAATCACATCATCATCTTATTTGTCAAAGGATGGAGAGAGACTCTGATTTACTGAGGAAAGTCAACTCAGCCAAAATAACCTACCATCAAGGCTAAGCCCTGGAAAGCACATCTTGGCATCATGACATTTTTGGATAAGACCATAGCAACTAAATCATGTGTAGAAGGCAAAAACTAGTGACGTAAAAGCAGCAACTACCTGAACTTTTGCTCCCTAGGGACAAAGAACTGTAGCTTGGCCTTTTAGCAGAAATAATTCCAAGATCAAAGTCATAGAAAGTGAAGACTAGGCTGTTTTTAACGATCCATAGTCCTTAACCCAACCCAGAGCAAGACAAGTTACTCAGAGGGAATCACAGGCAGGTAAGAGAGTGGTAAGTAATTGGTCAGCATAGAAAAGTGGCCCCATTCGTGGTGGCAGACTCCCTATCCACCAACCTTGACAAATTTCTATTTGGTATAAAAAGTCACACCTAATGACATCAACCCCTGACCTCATCCTTTACTTCAAAAACCAATTGAAACCACAAAGCCAGATGGCTGCAGTCCTGCTACCCTCACTCTCAGTCCATTCATGCCCATTTTGAATTAAAATCCCTGGCCTTGAATAAAGATTCTATAGCAGTGGTTCTCAACCTTCCTAATGCTGCGACCCCCAACCATAAAATTACTTTCATTGTTATTTCATAACTGTAATTTTGATACTGCTATGAATGACAATGTAAATACTAATATGCAGGATAGCTGATATGGCTCCTATAGGGATAACAACCCTCAGGTTGAGAATCACTGTTCAATACCCATCCAGCACAATCAGAAATGTGGCTGGCAGAAACACAAAGTCCTTCCAGTGATTTCTTAGATAGACAGGGAAGACAAAGACAACTCATGGAGAGGAGAAGCACAGGCGAGCCGTTGCCTATCCTAAGTTCACCCCCCACTGGCTATATAGGAAGAGGTGGACAATCTCTACATGAAAGGTCACCATGGTAATCCATGATGAAAGCAGTGGCACCTTGGAACTCCTCTCTGTGTTGTATGGAGCTGCCATCTCCCAATATATGTCCTGAGTATAATTCAGACAGCCTACTCAGCTGGTTCACCTACTTGGTTAGTGAATATGCCACTCACCTCTCTGAATGCTCACAGAACTAGAGCCTTGCAATCCTCCATGAAAGAGACCCAGGCCCTTGTTCCCCTTCTCCATGATCTCCTTTCCTTCTGGACTCCTTCTATACCCATGTCAGCTTCCAGGACTTAGGACTGCCACATCTCCCAGGTCCCCCTTTATTGCCTCTGCCCTGCTCTTAGGCTGCATTTATCCTCCTCACACATTCCTCCCTGCAAGCTGCCTGGTGCCTTCTTGGGAGTTTACAATCTGCCTACGTATTTCAGGCCTTCACTTGGATCAGCTCCATTGAGTGAACATCACTGAGGGGCTGGGTCCCATTCAGCACGGCCCCTCAGAGTTGTACAGCTTCCCACACATCATTTTCACTTCACGCCCTCCACTTTATTCTATTCTCCACAAAGTCGATATATTTATCCTGAGAACCTCCCATGGAGCATACCTCCCTACAATAATTATCTATGGTTTCCATGTACTTATCTCTGGTATCTATTTAGATAGGGTACCTACCATCCCTCCAGGATCTATTTCCATGTTTCTCCGTGTCTATAGTATTTATCTCTATTTTAACATGACTGCCTCTTTTTTTTTATACCCTTAAACTAGGACAGTTCCCAGGGGGATGGGTTTTGCCTGCAGTTAAAAGCACGATGCGATTCTACACGTGCTTAGCAGCTCAATTCGTGGAGGGTCAGACCAGCCATGCTTGTTCAGCAGAAAAACACAGGCTCAAAAAAGCTGCTAGGGCGAAAAGTTTGTGGGAGGGGGCTGTAGGATCACAGGGGCCTGAGTCAGAGAGCCCCAGCACTGAGAAGCACCATGCGCACAGAAGAGAGCAAAGTTAGAAGATCTAAGGGCATGTTCTGGATTCAAGCGCCAAATCTCTCTTATTGAAGGTGTCTTACTCACTTTGGTTTTCTATAAGGTAAAAATGCCGTGCATCCCTAATTCATAATATGTGGTCAAGTGACCACATACTACGTAAAGTACTTAGTTCAGGACTTGACATGGAGCACACACTCACTAATGAAAACTCCTATTGACCTCGCTATTTTACACTTGATGCAGGTTGTTTTACAGTCAATATCTTTCAAGCCATGGCCATCTTAGGAAAAACACCTCCCAAAATGCACATTTTTAACTCCAAAATAGTAGACAGTGGATTTGTTTAACTCATTAATAAACCTGCCTGCATACTTCCTTTAAATGATATGAGAGATAAGGATTCAGAAAAATGATGCTCAGAGGGTCAGAAGGAAGAACAGTGTGAGACACCAGATCTAGGTTATCAGCCTCAATTGTGTGTGCAAAGGATTTAACTAAGTAGGTCATGGGGGAGAGGTGCATTTTCAAGGCATGCATAAAGTCCTAAGTTTGATATCCAGCCTTAAAGACAAAAATAAATATATTAAAGCAAGGTTTAAGGGGAAATGGAAGAGCTTCTGGGTTGTTAACAGTGGCTAAATCCAAGATCTCCTCCTACAGAGCAGCAAGAATGCAGGGGTCGGAGTGTGGAATCCACAGAGGAGATGCTGACCCCGAGTACCTGAGTATAGGGACTTGGGGTAGTTTCTGCTCTGTAGCTTAGGACTAAAAAGAAAAGGCAAAAAACAAAACTCATAGATGGTGGATTGTCAGCTCAGAGCCAATCAAAGCAGGAAGAGCAGGCAGGGGGAACTGGAGTGAGAAACTCCAGTTCATTGGATGGTGTGAATGGAGAAGCAGAGGGAGCCAAGAGACTGGGAGTCAAGAGAGGGTACAAAAAGATGACAGCAGGAAGGAGGATAAGAGAGAAGTAGAACAGTCTGGATCATAGGGAAAATCCAAGCCATAGGACAAGCCAAGGCACGACTATTATGTGGCTAAACAGGGGATGCAAAGACCATCGGTAAAGAAAGAAGAGGTCAGTGGCTAAGGGAGATGAAAACCAGGAAGAGTAATCAGTGTAGCCTCAGATGTCAGAACTTCAGGCCTGCTTGTAAGATTTGGGGCAGAGTCCTGACACTTGATCTATCGCAGTTACCACTGGGCAAGTTCCCCTGGCCATCTCAAACCCAGATGGCATCAGAATGTAAGAAGAGGGTATCAGGAAGGAGGCTGACTGAGCTCACGGTAGAGAACTCTGAACACTTGGGATTCTTACCCCAAGTTTCAATGTTACGTCAACTTTTATAGTTATCATCAACCAACTACAAGGTTCCCCAGAGGGAAAGCCTTAAAAGATACTAACCAAGCTTAACCAGGCTCAGCAGAGAAAAGCCGTGTACAGCAGTATATGCAAAGCCCTGGGGTCTCGTAGATAAGGCAACAACATTAGGAGGACCGAGGGATGTATGGGGTGCTTTGAAGAACTGTGATGCTGCAGATGAGAAGGAGCCAGAAGCAGGATGGTGCCACTCAAGATGGAGGGGTGGCCAGGCCTGTGCTAACAGGACTAGAGACAGATGGGGCCACAACATGAAGGAAGTTGGCATAGGACAGGCAGGGTTTCGCTTCCAAGCTGCCAGATGCCTGCTCTTGCTCTCCATCTGCCTCTCCTCATCCTCTCCTTCACCATTTACATGGGATGCATCCAAATGCTGCTGCTGACCTCACGGAGGGAGGCTGGCTTGGTGCAAAGGCCAGGGATCCTGTCATTCAAGCAGCACATAAATCCACGGTGCCTCTCACTGGCACATTCTGTACCCAGGAAGCCATGTTTCACAGGTCATGGCTTGAAAGCTTAAGAAACCTAAAAGTTAAAAAATAAAAAAAATAAAAAAATAAAACCAGAATGCCATAGAAGAGCTGCATTCACCACCATACCATGGGATATGTCACAGCCTTGGCTGCCACCAACCCAGTTCGCAGCTTTTTCTGCCTGCTTTCTTTTCCCTTCCTCTCGTCATTCTTTATTGCTATCCTGTAGCATAAGCCATCAGCAGGCACATGAGACTCTCTTGATGGACTCAACAGAAAATGACCTTGGTGGGCAACGCTGTTCCACAAACAAGTCAAAGTTGTAGAAGGAGACCTGTGGAATGCCAAGTACTCTGGGGTCTAACAACATTGTCTTCTTGGGGATCAGCTGAGGATTAATCACAGGGAGAGCTTTCTCCTTTCCCCTTGAGCCCCCAAATCAGGGATACAGAACATAGAAAAGGGAAGAGCAGTAGCTGAAAATATTGTCTGTCCATCAAGTCCCAAGCATGGCCATTTTAGGGCCAGCAGTGGTGAGATGAGCAGAGACAAGTGATGTGGTACATCACTTTTGCACCTTTCAACTACAGAATCTCCTCTCTAAAGACTTCGTGGTTGCAGGTGGCCCCAAATCAGCTCTAGTCCATTCTCCCCAGAGCAGGGAATTTTCTGCTCTGCCCATCCTAACTCCACTACGTAGCCTTCCACTTTCTTGACCTTTACAGCCTCTCTGCACTCCCCACCCCTTCCCCTAACCCAGTGAACACAAGCTGATTCACTTGCACAACCAATGTCGACTTGGGGTCTGAAGAGTTGCTCAGAGCAAGTACGCAAGCTAAGATGGCAGCCAAGTCATCTCTCCCTGAACTGGAAGTCAGTAAATAATGTTTCTTATAACCTAAGAACCATTTTTAATCAGTGCCCAAGAGGAAAACGTACAACCAGGTAGCAAGGAGGCGAGGAGAGATTCCTAAACCTTTAGCAGAAAGAAAAAGAAATAAGAAATAGATAAGCTTTACAAAAAGAGGCTTCATGCTACCGGAACAACCTGATTAGGACGTGGTCCCATTGTGTTCTCTAAGTCCTAACTCACCCTCATGGGTTCTCAGTTGTCTCCAGAAGATAGATGACAGTCATGCAGGAGGTGACTCCGATTAAATCACAGACTAGATAAGCTTAGAATCGCATACACCTCCCTGCACCTAAGGTCCTCGGGCCTCACATGAGGTCCACCTGGAGCCAGGAATAGGTTCCTCTTTCCTTCCCATTAACTGAGGAAAGCAGAATCTTCTCTGCATTGGCTCACTTCCTGCTTGAGCACATAATACAAGCAGAAATCAAGGAGTCACTGGGCCTACTGCTTAAAGGATTTCAACCTGTCCCTTCTGTTTGTGTTTCTCTCCCATTGTGCCTACCTGGGATGGCTAAGGTTGGAAGATCAGAGAGGTGAACATTCAGGTTAGTGCAAAGCAATTTCCTTAAGAGCATTGCCTTTATCTCTGGACATTCACGTCAGTGTTTTTGATCAGCAGAGAAGAAACAGCAACATAATGACTGCACCTGTGATGGGCTCTGCACTGACTAATCTTACCAATGCAATCTTACTTAATTTGAATGGCACACCTATGAGGCTAGGTGTTCCTATCCCCATTCCACAATTACATGGATAGGCAAGATGAAGTTGGGAGGACCTAAAGAGCACAAGACACACAGTCCAGGAAGGGCTGGTACTCCTGAGACTGACTTGCTGTGTAGGGCACCAGCCCTGTGGTTGAAAGAGGAATACACAGGCCACTCTATGTGTTCTACTACAAGGCTTCATCCTGATCCCTCCATCCAGCTTCCGAGTCCTGCTTTGAGTACTCTAGTTCTTCACTACCTTTGCCCCCTGGCAGAGCTGCTCGGTCCGTGAAGAATCCTAGAATGCATCCTCACACACTCTGGACAGCCAAGCCCTTCTCATCCGCCCACCCCCAGCTTCAGGAGATTCAGAATAAAGGCCTCTAGAGGAACTGAACCCTGGTGTAGGTTTGGATTTCACTGTGTTAATTAAAGTATAGGACATTAGATCAGTGAGATGGCTCAGTGGTTAAAGGTGCTTGCCACTAAGCTGATGACCTCAGTATGTGGGGCTCATACAATGGAAGTAGAGAACAGGCTCCCATAAATTGTTCTCTGACTTCCACAAGCAGGTGCCTATACCCCCCACCCACCCACCCCCACACACACCAATGAATCCTTTTAAAAACACAATAAGGTTCAATACGTTGGTCAGAGAAGCATTTTTCCAGTAAGAAAAGTGAGAGATCTGTGTTCCCAAGCCTTTTACCAGTCTCAAGTTGCCATTTTATTTACATTCTATTGTTGGGTTTTGTTTCCTTTTTCCCCTATTTCTCTGTTCTTTTTAACCAGTTTTAGTCATATTTAGGCAAACTGGTCAAAAGCACCAGGTTATCTGCAGTAGAGTCAATTTATGTGGAAAGTTGAGGGGCAGAAATCATGAGTCGGTAAAAGCCCCTGGAATCCAAGAGTTTTGTTGGTTGGCTTTAGGGGAAGGGCTGGTGAGGGCTTTCAGGCCGAAAGGATGAGGAATCGGATGTGGGCAGCCTGGCTAGGGAGAGGAGGAAGCTGGAGAAAGGCAAATGCATGCTGTTCCTGGCAACCTCCCTGTGGCCCAGTCATGGCAGCTCATGTTTAAAAGACTAGAAATAAAAACTTCACAACACATGGTTACGGTTAGGATTTAGATATGAGGCAGCCCCCCACAAAAGCTCGTATTAGAGGCTTGGACTATTGATAATGGCACTATTTTAGGGGGTTTTTGAAGCTTTAAGAGGCTCAAGACCTAAAGGGAGGACTGTTGTCACTGTGGGAGGGTCCTTAGGGTTTCTTACCTCTGACTACATCCTGTTTCCCTCTCTCTCTTCCTGTCCACAGTGAAAGGAAGACACTCCTCTGCCATATGCCCCCATTGTTATGAAGTTCTGCCCAAATACAGATGGCCAAGCAACTACAAATGGAGCCCCCTGAAACCATGAGCAAAATAAGCCCTTCCTCCCTTAAGTTGCTTCTGCCAGGTACACAATCACAGCACTGCAACAGTAACTGAGTCGGCATGTCCTATTAGCTTATTCATTTCTTCCAAGCATCTCAACGCCTTAGTATTGAGTGGTAAATGGCAACACTGAGGCTCAAGGAGCTTCAGGGCACAGGTGGTGAGACAGGCTTTGATTACATATCTTCTAGATCCCAAAGCTAACACTATGGTGAGGACAGTAGTGCTACTCAGTGTGGTCTTGAACCAGCAACATCACCATTGCTTTGAGAATAATAAGGAACGACCTATGAGGTCCAATCCAGGCTTCCCGGATCTGCTGCTCAGGTGAGACCCAAGACAGGTGTCACAGGACCTCCAAGTGATTCATACCCACACTGCATTTGCACAACCATCCCTGGGAGGGAAGGGCCTGGGCAAAGTATATAATGAATATTTTCCAAGAAAAAATTCTCAGACACCATGATGATGGATTCTGCTGGTAATTAACAAAGTGTAAGACTTATGTATCTGAAAATAGACAATTAAGAACAAGGTGAAATAGAAAACTATATGAAGATGCCAGTACCAGGGGGTGGGACAGACACTGTAAGGAGAAAGAGGGGCTTTGAATGGTGACACAAGGGTGGCATTCCTACAAAACCAGAGAAAGGCAGGTGCCTCAAAATGCTTTCTTTCTGAGCATTAGTTATTCTAAATGCAGCCTTCATTTACTAGCACAAAAGCACATGAGCTCAGAAAATTTACCAACTGAAAGTCTATAAGTCATATCAGGCTACAGGGCTTGTCTTTGTCACTGAATGACATGAGAATGGGAACAGCCTCTAATATACACTAACTCTGAATGAAGCACCACCACGGAACAAGGTTTATACACCCACTGGACTTAGTTCTTCAAACAGACCCATCATTCCATTCTACAGAAAAAGAGACAGAGGCTCAGACAGACACAGCATAGTTGCCCATGTGTGGAGAATATGGATTCTAGGGTATGACGATATCAAAAACCATAGATGCTCAGATCTCAGCTATGAATTGTGGAGTACCTTCCATAACCTGTGCAATCCTCCTGCTTCTATTAAATCATCTCTAGATTAATTTTACTCCCTAACACAATGTGATTACTGCATACATAGTTTCTATATTTTGTGGTTTGGGAAACAATGATCAGAAAAAAGCTGAGAGAGTATGAGGGAAGGGGAAATGTGTTTAAAATTATATTTTCTGTCCATAACGTTTTGAATCCAGAGACACAGAAACCATGACACAGAGGGCTGACTGGATCTCACACAAAGTGACACAGATGCGTATAATCTTGCCTTACTGCTGGAAAGAGCCAAGTGACCTTTGATTCTGTTCCCAACACTGTATCTGTGATGAAGGAAGTGTTTGGCACTGTCTTATATGACAGATACTAGATTCGTGGGGTAATTAAGCCCTTGAGATGTGGGTAGTGCTACTGAGAAGCTAAATTTTAAGTTTTATTTGATGTTAATTAGGTTAAGTAACCACATATGGCTGGTAGTCCCAGTATTGGGAGATGCACATTGGAGCCACAGATGTGTCTCTGTCTTCACTTTTAAGAAGATCACTGTCCTCTAGATGACTTAAGCTATGAAAGATGCAGAGCCAAACTCTTAGCTCAAGCCCTAGTTATAGGGGAGAGCAGTAATGACCATTTCTAGGGTCATTCTTACTAGTACAGGATGGCATCAATGGCTGTGCATGACCTGGCACTCCTGGGACTTGACCAAAGAAAATCTCTTATTTACTTGATCATCCCATTCAACCATAAAATTAGAGAAATTAATCTTGATATGATGATTTCCCCGGGGTTAAAACTTACAAGCCCAGGCTGGAAGTAAATCTTTCTTTAAAAAGAAATATTTGCAGAGAGAATATCATTAAACCCATGGTGACTTGGTACTCACTTGGTAGTCAAGGCTGGTCTCGAACTCACAGCCCTCCTGCCTTGGTTGCTCAACTACTATGACTATAAGTGTGTGTCACCACATCTGTCCAAACAACAAATTTTTTTAAAGAGAGTTGTATGAATGTAGACAACTTCCCTTGGTTCTTGGAACCTGTTCTGTTGTTGTTTGTTTGTTTGTTTGTTTGTTTTTGTTTTTGCTTTTTTGTTGTTGTTTTTTTGTTTTTTTGATTTTTTTTAAAAAGCTACCTTTGGTGGTTGATATATGATCCAGGGCATCTCCACCATCTCCCGACATGTTTCTCAGCTTGGCTCCCTTGCATAATTCCTTTATAATCTGAAAGTTCATATTCCAGGGTCATCTTCTAACTATCCGTGGCTTAGAAGCATGTCATTCTGCTTTAAACAACCTCCCCTAAAACATTTTCTAGAGTTCATGTCTGAAATCTACAAGCAAACAGCTCAGTCACCTGCAGCAGTCACCTGCAGCACAAAACTCCAGCTGTCCACCTCCCTCACCTCTAAGTCACCAAAGGCTTCTTCATGCTCAGACTAAATGAGGCCACCTGAGAGCTTTCACTGCCACCCACGGGATCAACAACTCCATTTGAATAATTCTGGCCCCTGTCCAAGTTGACTCCATGGTTAAGATGTCTAAAATCAAATTACTTTTGCCTTCACTAGTATGATTGTCAATAAAAAGTTATTATTCAGTCAGTGGATGTTTTAATTACCCAAATGTCAAGCCCTGTCACTTCCATTAGCAGTATAATGGTCCTAATAGAAAATGCCCTAGAGGAACCCCAGGAGATTCTGGAGCCCTGCTGTGTCCCCAAAGCGGACCCCACCAGAGTCACTTCACACTAACCATTCTACATGCCCTCCTCACGAGCTCCCTAGAGGAAAGTCTTCTATCTTGGAGAACATCCTGTGTACCCCCCTTCCCACAATTTCTTCTATTCCATATTTCATTGATTTTTCAAGAACTGTAGGCAATGGTTGCAGACAATGAAGTGGCAGTGCTAAGCCCTGCCTTGAAGGGCAAGCAAAGCAACCAATCCTGCTACCTGCGGACCAAATCATTCTGCTTCCTTGGGCCTCCGTTTCCTCACCTAGGGTGTCAATGTCCATCTTGCTTTTGTATGAAGTAATGTATGTAAAAAAGCATATAGCTTAAAGACAGGCACAGGCTTCTTTTCTAGTGTATGGCAGAGCTCACTCTAATTTAGGACCTGCATAGAGTAGCTCTGTGAGCTCTCCTGAATCTACACTATGCCTATTATTCCTCTAAAGAGCTCTCTGTAGCCTCTTTATTTGTGGCCCAATTTATTTAACTGATGGCTGTTTGTTGAATGCCTATCACATGCCAGCACCTGCCCTCAGGCTGAGGAATGCATAAAGAAAGTAGACAAGGCTCTACTCCCAGACATCTTAAGGAGGGACATTGAAGAATTATCAAATTATCATACATCCAAACTGGTGATGGAGGAATGGGTACATAGCTTTGTGGGTGAGGAAGATTCCTGCAGAAGAAAGAGAACCTGAATTTGGATCTCTAGCACCCACATAAAAAGCCTGGCATGGCCATGAATGTCTACACCCATGGGGAAGAGGGAAAGAGAGAGATTGTCAGCCTAGCTGAAAGGCTCCATGAGAGACCACTCCTCAAAGAACTGAAGAGGAGAACACTGGATGTCCTCTGGCCTCCAAACACATATGCATGGTGCATGGGCATGTACATCTGCTCATACAAATGTGTGTGTGTGTGTGCGTGCACACACACACGCACACACACACACCACTGCATTTCTTCATGCGTGAGTCTCCAAAGAGTACACATGAAACCATTTTCTAAAACCTAGCAAAGAATTCACCTAAGATTGGATATTTACTAATGGTTATTTAAATTTGTGAGGTTGAGTGCATATAAATATTTCTGAAATACCCCCAGTTGCTAAACTTGGCCTTGGCTTTGGCCCAGTTTTCCTGTACTCGCCTCTATTCACTGGGCCTCTGCCTTCTAGTTTCTGCTTCTCAGCATTGTCTTGGCTCCACAACAACATTAGATCTGGAGTCACGAACCACACGCTTGGAGCTGCCTCCTGCAATGCCATCTCTCCTCCAAAGCCCTTCCTTCGCCAACATCCTCCTCTACACCACCCAGCCCTCAGCTTCCCCCACCCTCGCCCTCACCATCAAGTTGTCTCCACTCCTACAAAAAGGAGTTTAAAAATGGAAACCCACATGCATATCAAAACCCTGAGAAAGCTGATGCCTTGAGAGAAGTAAGAGCCTCCTCTCAGGAAGGTGGCTTATGCCTGAGTCCTTTGTCTGGCTGCATCCGATTGGAAGTTTTCTGGCTTGTGTCTCAGTATGCAGATCATAGTAGGGACATTTCACAACTCATAAATGGTGATGGTGAGGAGGCAGCAAATGGGAAGGCAAAAAGCATCTAAAACCTTTCTGCACCAAAGAACAAGGCCGTTTCCAGCAGGTGCTCCATACAGCCCTGGAACCACTTCGCACCTTGCAAGACTGTCACTAGTTCAGTAAATTTTACCCTTTGCAGATCTGCATCCCAAGCACACAACACTGAGTAACAGTGGCTTCAAGGAGCACACAGGACAGCTGACAGCAATGTAACACAGACACAGTCTCTTGAAGAATTCTAATGGTAAATGGGACACCAAGGGCCTCCAGAGTTACATGGACCCAATCATATCCCCATTGGTTTGAGAAAGGCAATAAGAACAAGACCCCAGCCTGGGGCTAGGCTTCTAAGAATAAACAGGTTCATTTCAGTTGGGCAGAAGCTCCAACCTTCAACATCGTGGCTTGGTCCTCAGCACAGAAAAACATGAGTGTTTTCATTCTATTGTAGGCTCTAAGGATGATGGCATAGCAACACAGAAATTCTCTGCAGGCAGAGAATTTTATACAAATATCCTCTCTGCTGACTCAGAATAGGGGCTCTAGTGATAAAGCAAGTTTGGGATAACAGGCTAGAGAAGGACTTTGTCATCATGGTCAGCCCATAGCAAGCAAGTCCTCAGTGTGTAATGGAGCCTTTCTTTCTGCCCCACTACTACCAGCCACCAGGCACCAGTGCTGAAGTAAAGGGAGGATCCCAGGATGCCTCCTGCTGCCAGGAAGTACAAAAGGAACTTTGAAAAACACTAACACACCTACTGTCCCTCACAAACCTTGCCTCTAAGCCATTAGTACACGCTAGGCATGAGAGCATGGCTAACTGATGGGGTTGACTGAGGTCAAGAAAACTGTAGCGAAGTCTTCAAATGACTTCATGTTGTTTTTAATTTAAAAAGTAACATATTTTTATTTATCAAATGTGCCATTTGGCCTTGAAGTCACAGACATATCAATAAAAAATGTCTTTTGGAAAACTGGCAAATGATACTCATCAGTCAATTATCAGTAACAAATAATTACAAAGAGTTGGCCACAGTGGCCCATGCTTATAAATCCCAGCACTCATTAGTCTGGGGTAGGAGAACTGCCACAAGTTTGAGTCAAGTCTAGGACACAAAGGACATCCTAGTATGGGATACACTTTGTCTCAAAAGGGAGTTGCGGGGGGTGTACTGGGGAGATATCACTATTGGTAAAGTTGCAGCAATGGGGCATGAGTTCAAATCTCTAGCACCCATACAAGAAGTTGGGCACGGTGGCATACATCAACAATCCTATCACTGATGTGGAGACAAAAGGCTCCCTAGAGATTGTTAGCCACCCCTGCAATAGTTTGAAGACACCCAACATTGATCTCTAGTACACATGCACACATGTGCATGGGCATACACACAAACACACACACTGAGAGAGAGAGAGAGAGAGAGAGAGAGAGAGAGAGAGAGAGAGAGAGACTGAGAACCATCTAAATTTCAAGCAATTAAGTTTGCAAATGGCAAGAGGAAGGAAATAAAAGGTATCCCATGATTTCCATACCTAGAAATAACCATAGTAAATGGCTAACATGTTCTTTCCAGTGGTTTTTCCCATGTACTCACATAACTGTCATTATATCAGTACAGAACGGGATTGTATTGAATATACTGACTTACAGTCTGACTTTTTCTATGTATCAAATATTGTAAGTATTTCACATGACATTAAATATTGTGCTTTTGGCATGTTTTAATGGTTTCATGGTGTTTCATTACTTGAATGAATCATGATTTATATAACAGATTCCTTTCTGTCGGGCATTTCAATCACTTCCAATTTTCCATCATTACACTGCACAACCCTGTAAGTGAACTTGTGTGAACATCTCTGATTATTTCCTTAAGGTAGAAGAAATGCCATGATGTGGAACTATTGAGTCAAAGAGAATATCCACTTTAAAGTATTTTGAGAAATACTGTCAAGCAACCCTCCAGAGAAGTTGTTTCCCTGTGTTAAGGACACTAAGAGCCTCTATTTCCCCACACCAAAAACATTCTTCATTATTATTTTTTCCAATTCATTATGGAGAATGGAATCTTGCAACTGATTTGATTATTGTTCCTTTGATCCCTACTTAAGCTGAACAAATTTCCATATGTTTATTGGCCGTTTGCTCTTTTTATTTTAATGCTTGGAATTGTGTGTTCCTGCCTTTTGTTTATCTTTGTCATGCTAACTCTTTGAGGAGTTATTAGATCTCAAAGGTAAATTTACAGGGAAAAGTTGCTCCAAAAGCCACCACAGGAAGCCTGAGAAACAAACATCACTGACAAAAAGCCCCAGTAGGGTTGGCCAAACCCTGTAGTGACTTGGTTCTTCCAATCCCAGGGTCTAGGGAGGGGAGCAGTTGAGGCCAAACCCCAGAAAGATGGAAGCCAGGCTCCCCCGACTAGTTCACATCAGCAATGAATGGAAGTGACAAGCATGACACCAGTGGCCACAGTGTGGCAGAAATTTGGGTTCTCCTTTGGAAAAGGAATGAAAGTGGGGAAATACAGAGGCAACTGAAATTATTTGTCCAGCCAATCAAGTCCAAAAATAAAAAGGACTTCTCTCTCGGGAATAGAATATGTGGTACCTGATGTCTTTGTCACCAGGCCTTGTTCCTTTGCCAGAACACTACTTCAAGAGAAGCTGGGTTAAATTAGCCAGAAAGGGAACTGAAAGGCAGAGCTGTGCAAAACTCGTTGCTGGCACTGACTGGCAAAGGGAAGTTGCTCAGGCTGTGCAGAAAACTACTTTCCAAAAGATTGTTGAACTGTGTCCCCTGCACAAGAGTGCCTGACCTGGCTCAGAATCTGTCTTCATATATGAACCCTAAAAATGAGACAGTGTCTTAGGTCCAATGCTAGTGCCAAGGATCAGTAGTATGTGGGATGGTGGAATTGGGGGAAGGGGGAACAGGGTAGGATGGATGCATGGGTGCCACACTTGCCAGATAAGTGGTCCAATGTGCACTCTTCTATCCATCAGGGTCTTGGGACATGGGAACTGCTACTGCTGCACATCATCCAGGCCACATACCTTAATCCCACTGATTGTGTTTCCCAAGCACAGCAAAGATAATTCTATCTCTTTGAGCAACTTTCTGCTGTTTCTTACACACTCAACATTTTTCTGGAAGCCTGGAGGCTGGTTATAGATACTTGACCTCAGATATGACTCCAACATGCCAAGTCCCTCTGCATCAAAAAGGATGGGGGGCAAGGGGGAGGAATATCTCACGTTAATTCCTCTCTCCCCTCAAAGACCCATTCTGTTTTAAACATGGTGGAGAGAGGAGCTGAGGTGGTAGACCCTGTGTAATGAGATGGCAAGAAGTCTCTCGGGCAAGGCAGGCTCACATTCCCCCTCCACTCTAGTCTGCACTATATGCTCCCAAAGAAACTGTGGCTGTTCAGTGTAAACCCACCCAGGTCTGCCATGTTCATCTATGTCTCCAAAGCCCTGCTTTGATGAAGTTTTCTTTCCAAGAGTGGCCTTTCCCATGCTTGTTGTATTTGCAATTAGCTTCACCCTTGCACCAACGTTCTCTACTGTCAGCTTCTTGGTCACTGCTCAGTCATCTGCCAAACAGTGGTACCCTAGATTCCTCTCAAGTGGAATTAGGAGGACTGAAGGTTTTTGTGGTATGGTTTTTTAAGGGAAAAAGTCAATAAGACGACCAAGAATTTTGATCTTAAGTGCACATCTCAAAAAAATTGTATGTGTAAAGTACACATCTCTGCCACTTCTACCTGGATAAAATGTGGCATTTGCAGTGTTCAGGAAAGCTCTTTCATGATCCTTTCACTATCATTGCTGCCATACCCACTACTCAACATCCGTCAACATTTACTGGTTTTACTTAGTTTTGACCTTCACTTAGATGGAATCCCACCTCATGTATCTGGCTTCTCTCTGCCAACATAATAGCCATGAGACACTGATTGAGTTTTCTGCTAGTGGTAAACACCAAAGAATTTAGTGAGTCCCACTTCAGAGTACTGTTTGTGCTTTAAAACACGCTCCAAGAAGACTTACAGTACCCTTAGGTGGGTATGAGCTGGTAAAGGGTTTTGTTGGGGAAGAGCTGTCTGCCTGTCTGTCTCTACTTCATCTCATGAAGCTTTCTACCTCTTTTATACAAGGTGTTACCTTCAAGGTTCTCCTGGCCAAGGTGTTCTAAGACAAAACCACAACAGTACAGGTCTAGAAGATACACAGAGTCTCTCCAAACATGTTTTGTCTTTGTTCATGGGTCAAAATTTGAGAAGAAAGAGTAAAACCACCAAGAGAAATACACTTTGCACCATCTGGAGAATTCACAGTGGGAAAAGTCAGGGCTCCTTCTTCCCATGATGAGCACTTTAGCTGTGTCCCACTCCTAATGGTAAAAATGCTATCCAGGAGATCCAAAAGGGAAGTAGCTAACTTTCCATACCACCTTCTAGCCCTTGCCCTCCTGGCTACTAGTAGGTAGTATTGCTAAAAGCCACATTAAGACAGCTATATATCTGTTGCCTAGAAGGGTTAAGGCATGTTGAGTCTAGATGAGAGAGTTTGCAGACAAGGAGTTGACAGCAATCTCCCCCATGTTAATGGGGTTTGTGATCACTTCTCTTTTACCTCCTACAGGTTCAAGGTCTTTATAGGAATCAGACTTTAGGTTACATCCCCTTTCGGTGGTTCGGGAGACATCTGAGGGGAACAATTCAACAAAGAACAGAAGGAATGGAAGCTAGAGGCGTAGAAATCAATCCTAGTACTTGAAATTCCTCCCTTGGCACTATGCCTTATCACTTAAAGGGGGAGGGGAAGTGGACAAGGCTTCCTCAGCCTCTCCACAGCCTCCGATTCCATCCTAGACCCTGGCAGAGGTAGACACATTTTGACAAACTCTCTTCCTCTTCATTCTGAAGCCCTTGTGGACTGTGAGGGAAATTTAATCCATATGTCTCTGATTCATTTATACTTAACTCATCAACATGTTGTTTTGTAAGAGCTGTTTCGTGTCCAAGTGCCTTTTTTAAAGCTCTTAAAACCACGAGTTTTTTCTTCGAAACAGGAAATGATACTGTGCCAAGAGAAAAGGAACTTGAGCCTTCAGAGGTTCAAACTAGGTTCAAACCTCCTGCTTCCCAAGAGATCCTAACCAATGTGAAAGGAGACCCTTGCTCCTGACCCCTTGATAATAGGCTCAGGGATCAAGACCCTACAAGTAGCCAAAGCTGACCAGAGAAGACCTGAAGGAAGTACAGAATTAGGCTGTTTGGGGTTAAAACTCAGCTATTCACAGCCAGGGACCACGGAGGGCTACAGGCTACAGGAGAGAAGGGAACCTGGCCAGGAGTTCGGTTCTGCTCCAGTAGAAGCCACATCTTTACTCAAACAGAATGGCTCCAAGCAGGTTCCTCTGGAAATGACCCTGAGGGCCCTGGTCTGAGCTCAATAGTAAGCTCTGCCAAGATCTCTGGAACAGTAATGAACTAGAAAGGTCCAGATGCATGGGAGAATTAGCATTGCTGCAAACTCGTTTCCATCCCCAACTCACCCACTGCCTGGCCCTTGTTGAACCTGTTCTGCAGCTGCACTATGCCAAGACATTCTTCTACCCTCTGACCAATGGCCCAGGGGAACTGAGACCATAAATGAGTGAGTGTCTACACTGAGACAGCTTTCCAGGGAGACAACTCAACAACAGGTGCACAGCTGAAAAGACCATCCCAGGAGCCACGACAGAAGCTGACAAAGCCAAATCCTCTTCTTGACATGGAAGCATAGAGCCATTACCTAGGCAAACTCATGTCTAAGCATAGATACTGTCCTTGTGTTTCAGAGACTTACAGTTCCTGGCTGTCTCCATGGAGAGCAAAAAATAGTTGAATAGGAATCCTTGGGGCTAAATAATTCACCAAGTCAAAAGGGGAGGAAAGAAAGCAGCCAAGGTCAGATCCAGTGGAAGTTATATCAGGGTAGCAAGACAGCTCTGCCTATTGAAAGCCCTATTCACTTCTTTTCCTACATAGAGACAGGATTGAGGTTCAGTACCACCACCATGGGCATGCAAAAGTGGGGGGAGGGGGCTTTCGGAGGCAGGAATATCATCATTCATGGCTAGAGAACCATACTGCACCACAGTGGGTAAGTAATCACTCAGTGGGAGACTGCTACCCTCCTGCTCACTCCCAGCCTCACTTGAGGCTAAGCTATATGACCAGAATTCGGCAGTAACTGACAAGACAGAAGACAGAGAAAGCTACAAGTCAAACAGTCAAGGGGAATGTGCCATGCTCCTAAAATCCTCTTGTATCAGGATCATCTGCCACAAGAAAAATATGCTCCTTCAGCTGGAACCATGAACTAAAGAAACGTATAGAAAGAATAGTCTAAGCCAAACTCAGCAGAACCTAGCTGCAGTGAGCCAAGCCTGGTAGATCCACAGCCCTCTGAACATGAAACAGATGCTTCTCAAAAGCAACCAAATTGTGGAAGATTATTGTTACCAGGCATTTTGAAGCAGTAACTGACTAAGACATGTTAATAGGTAGACCATAGAAAATGTAGTTGGGTCAGCTTTTCCTTTTTCCCCAAACCCACTCTGGCTCTTCCGCCTCACAAAGCAGTGAGTCTTTGCCTCACCTCACTATGCAATGTTTTATTATTTCAATACACAACCGTCCAATGGATAAGTCTGTACTGGTTCTTCAGGAACACAGAGGTAAATGGGGATGTGATTATAGCCTAAGGACAAGCACAGGTTTCAGGGGGGACAGATGGGTAAACAGAATGAGAGTCGGTTGTCACATAGATGATGACAGTGGCAGAATAAGTCTAGGATGTAAAGAAGATTGCTAACAAGAACACAGCAAACACAAGAGTGGGCAGGTGGGTTGTGAAGGTTTCGGTACAGGGTTGGTTTAAGATGCCTAAGTCTTAAGCAAGACTGCTCTGGGCAAAGAATTTCTGGCAGAGCATACTCACGATTCTAAATGCCCCCAGTCCTTGCTCAGCAACATAGTTACAGGTACCACTCACAACTGCTTCCCTTTTTATTCATCTCACTAAAGCCTTCTTATTGAGCACCTGCTGTATGCTAGGCCTTTGCTGTTTAGGTTTGCAGCCATACACTCTGTATGACTATTGAGTACTTCAGAGGTCATTGGTCTGAAATACTATGAGCTGTCATTTTCAAAAGCATACTGAATTCCACAGTGTGGGAGAAAGAGGATTTAAATGATCTCATTGATTTTTAAAACTGATAACATGAAGTGGCAGTATTTTTGATGCAGTAAGTTACGCAAAGCATACAAATAAGTTCATTTCTACTTTTTTTTTTTAATTTACTTTTTGAACATATGGCTACTATAAAGTTTGACCATGCACATGTTACTGAAATTACAATCCTATCAAATAGAAGTCTATTGTGATCTCTGCCCAAAGGTGGCTTTGTCTTAGAATGTCCTAGAAATTTTGTAAAGACTCTAAAGTCCAGGGTACATCCAGCAGACCACCGCAGACCAATAAAACCAGAACCCTAGGAGTAGGATTCAGACATCAGAATTTTTCTAGAGTCCCCCAGGTGGCTCCCATGGGCAATAGAGATGCCTCAGCACGATTGTTCTAGAAAAGCCTGGCAGAAGCATAGGCTCCCAGAGACAGTCAGGGAGCCAGGCTGGATACTGTACAGTCACCTTGGGCCACTAGACAAAAGCAAAACAGTCCTGGGTTCATACAGGCTATCACCTCACTGTATTACCCACTCCTGTGGGGGCCCAGAGAGAAGTCAGATTACAGAGCGCCTTCTCCTCACCAGACTCTCCTCATCTATGATCCCCATGCTGCTCACTGCCTGCTGTACCAGGAGAGCAGCTTTCCTGAGGACATGGCCACCTTTCAGAGTCTGCCCTCCCACACACTTCCAGCCTTCAACATTAGTTACTAAGCATATTCATATGTAAATGTACCTGACTGAAAACAGACAGCATCATGTGGTAGAACACACACACACACACACACACACACACACACACACACACACAGTTTGTTTGATGTGAGAATATCCGTAACAATTAGTAGCACCCAGCAAGGAGCCCAGATGCCAAGTAGTTACCCAAAGGAGTCAGGAACTGCGTGTGTGATGAGAGTTGACTCCTTTTCGAAGTAAAAAGTATTCTGAAACAGAAAGCAGGGAGGTGCCAGGGTTTAGCCACTCAGCCAGATCTTCCTCCTTGTGGGATTTGAAAAGGTTGCTGGGGGCACAGCAGCAATCCAAGATGGGCTCCATTTAGACTTCATTCTCCTTCCATGTCACCCACACTGAGTCGTTCTTGCCCCAAGCACTGCTAAGAAATAAACTGCTATTGCCATTTGGCCTCAGGAATTATGTTAGCCACAGCATATACCCCCTTCCACATGGGGTTCTTCGGATCCCAGTGGGAGCAGGAACATAACAGGTAAGATGCCCGGCTATGCAAGGTTACCTGGGACATAATAGGGCCATGGGTAAAAGCTGGAGGCACCATGCATCATGGGAATTTCTCAAGAGGGGACAGCCACCTCAGCCAGGGAGGTAATTATTTTGACCCAACAAGGTATGAGATGTTCTCCATCATGATTGTGATGATTATAGAGTTGGTTTCATAAGCATCTATAAGGTCAAATCCTCAAACCCTGAATTCAGTGTTCCCAGGTGACCGTGGATAAGTTGATAAAATCTATATATTGGGTTGTCGCTGTTGTAATGTGACAGAAAGAAGATAGGTCTGGAGACTAAAATTCCTGCTCTACACCATACCGTCCACCTCCTGGCTACACTCTTGAGGTATGGGGGTACAGTAATACTTGCTTCCTGAGCCCCAGTTCTATTATCTATAAAATAATTTTAAAACCAAGCATCATTAAAATGCATGCTATTCAATCCAACCATGCCATCTCTAGAAACTAAGCCCAAGGACATTGTGTGCGATGTGTGTGGAGATTTATATGCAGCAGCATCCGCCGGCACATTTTCTAAACAGGGAATCACTGAAATGTCTAACAGGAAATTAATCACATTACAGCGCATCCAGATGATGTAATACTGTCCAAACATTTAAAAAGCCTGTTGCCAGAGACTCTTTAAAGACTTGAGGGGCTGTTCATGACATATTACTAAGAGGAAAAGAATAGTTTACAAAAACTAGCTGGGTCCCCATGAGCCTGAGGGCCCTGGGATGAATTGCATTTGAGAAAGATAATCTCCTCTGATAGAAACAGCTTTTTGGTTCCATTGAATTCAGCAGGCAACAACCTGTATCCCTGGACCACATAGCCCTTCCTATGCTATCCTGGCCCTTTGTGGCTGATGTCTCTTGCAGAGGCCAGCAGTGTCCCTTCCAAACTGTCAGCCCTTCCTCTCCTGTGCTTTCCACAAGCTCCAATTTCTCCAAAATCAACAGCTGCTGGGATTTTCTATGGCCTTTGAAGTCTCATGACCTGACCCCATATAAACATTGTTTCATTCTCTAGAACCCTAGTATTTCATTCCAACTGCACTGTCCTTGGTGGTTTCTGAAAAGTCCACCACAGGGCCTTTGCACCTGCAATTCCCATTCCCAGGAATGCTTTTCCGAGGTTTTTACATGGCTCCCTATCTCACCCCTGTTAGACTTTCTCAGATAACACTTTTTCTATTAGGATTTGTATGTTAAAATGACAGCCCCCCCCCATTCTATTTCTCCTTTAGCATAATCATTGTGTAACACCTGGTGTATCTTGTTTATTTATTGAGTTCATCATTTCTTCCTGTTTTGATGTGAGCTGTCCCTTAGAGAAGTCTTCTCTGTTTTGTTCACTAATATGCTCTCCATGTACAAAATAGTTGCTGGTACAACATAGATGCTCAATAAAATTCTGTTGAACGCATAAGGTTGGCATAGTATAAAATACTGGGTACACTTACATGAAGTAATACATGGCAGCGAAATGGGTCACTGTTATTTATGGTTCACTAATATTTCTTCTTGTGATTTTTTTTAATATTTCCTGAACTATTCATATCATTCTATATTCCTTTGGCCTTCAATACTAGCAGCACAATGAGTCTCTCGATAGTCATAATGAAACAATCGGCCTGATTTCATGGTGGTGAACAATGGGCACCTTCCTGCATCAGACAAAACATTTCCAACTCACTTTGGGGTCACACAAGAATGGCAATAGCCACTTTTTATCAGTCAGGAAAAAAAAAAAAGCTAATTGCTCATGTAGTCTCCACTTTCTCCAGCCCAACACCCTGCTTTTCCCTGCCAGGCCTGAGCTTGTATTCCATAAAACGATTAAGACCTATTCAGTTACCAGAGCTACATAAGCACAACCTCCAACCTGGATCCCACCCTTCCTCTTTTGCCTCTCTAGCTGGACCCATCTTAGACTTCTGTACTCTATGTTCCTCCCGCCAGGAGCACTCTCCTACATGAGTGTGTGGTGACAACCCTAAACAGTGTCAGGTATATGGTTTCCTGAACAGAAGTAACCTGAGTTACTTCTTGCACCTTGGGTAGAAAAGCCAAGTCCAAGTGCATAGTGACGCATGCTCAAGGCCTTTCAGCAAAAGTCACACCTTTAAAAACAAGCAGCCAGCATCCCTGTCTCAGAAGAGCTGCTGATTCTGTAACATAATCCCAGTGTCTCCTCTGAGAGCTCTGTGACCCAGAGAAAAAATCAGAGGGCAGAGGTGTGAAGAATCAGACTTCTCCTTGGATGTTGGTCACAGCTTTCCAGTCAGAAACGGGAGCTACGGCGAATTAGGAGCTCGTTTTACAATCCACAGCTTATCTTCCCCAGTAAAGCCAAGAACGAGTACAATTAGAGCACTTTGTTAACTCAAAGCCTAATTCAAGACATCAGGAGAAAAACAACATGCAAGCTGAGAAATAACACAGATTTGGGCCATCTTAAGGCTGAGAAAGGAATGAGCAGAAAGGGCAAATGAGTCTAAGTCTTGATGTATTGGCTGGGATAACTAAAGCACCGAGAAGACACTGCTTGAGTCCAAGGCTAACCATACAATTGCTGATGTCTACATGGACATAAGAGTGGGGAAGATGGGGAACATTGTATCTGTATTTTTACCTGGAGAGTTAGGTAAGTAATCCTAGCTCTGGTGATTCATGGCTCACAGATTCTTTTCCTTTTTTTTTTTTCTTTCTAAACTAGTGACTGAATACAGGACCTTGTATATACTGCACAACTGTTTACCACTGAGCTACATTCCCAGATCTTTTCTTGCTTTTCTTATTTCAAGATAGGATTTCTGTAATTACCCATAATTCCTTGAAGTATTGTATAACCCAGGAAACTTGAACTTGTAATCCTCCTGTCTCTTCCTCCTAAGAAGCTTGTTTGACAAACCTGTGTCACCACACCCAACTTGGATTCTTTATTTTCGCAACATACCTGCCAAACAAGGGTTCCCAAATTAGGATCAGTTCTCAGTGTGCTAAGTAAAACCCCGCCCATTCCTAGTATGCTCACCAACACACATCAGAACACAAGTTACTGAAAACATCGTGCTTCTGTACCAAGTCATTAGTGGAAAATCTGTAAAAGTTGACATTGAATGTCGATAACAAATTACTTCATCCTGACTCATAATGGATCCTACATCAAGACAAGGCAAATGAGAATCAAGGCTCAAAAGCTCCCTCTGCCCTTCCATAGGTACTGTAATACCCAAACACAGGAGCCCAGGCTACCAGGCTCTCATCTACTCTCAGCCTAGATCCAGCTTCAGTGTCCATTTGTACAAACCAATCACCACTTCTCCAAGCCACCAAAGTGCGCATGTCAGCTGAAATGTAACCACTACCTCTAGGGCCATAGTGTCCTCCTTTGAGGGCTGGGCCAGGACTTCGGTTGCCATATCCTCTGAGCTCATATTGCTACCAGGGTACTGGCTTTATAGACACAAAGTTTAGGAGCTAAATCAAGACAACTTTCTTTGTCACCTATAAAATGTCCCAGAAACATTTGCACCTGTATTGAGTCTTAGCCATTAAATAGGACCTTAGCTAAAGCTCCAGTTGGGGGGAGGGGATTCAATTTTCCTGTTTCTGGGGTTCACATATGACTGGGTATAGCCAGCTGAAGGGAAGGGGTGTTGAGCATAGCTGGCCAGAGCTTTACCAGAATGATGGAAAGGCAAGGCCCCTCCCCGGGGTTACCACAGCATCACACTACCTCTGTAAACAACAGGACTTTCTTTTCCCACAGTGCTGCAGGTTCAAAAACAGAACTGCTGGGCTGAACTGTTAGTTCAGGCAGGAGTCTCACTGGAGAGGCTGGAAAGGAACCTGTAACTCGTCTCTCCAGCTTTCCAGTCACTTGGCATCCTTGGCTTGCCACACTTGCTGTCACCTCATTTCTCAGAACCCACACAGTCTAATTTCCACTCTCACATGCCTCCTCCTCTGTGCATGGTCAACTCACCGCCCACAGCCTCTCTGACAAGGAGAAGGCATGACTGCCCAAGGCTCCACACAGATAATCTGAGATAATCTCCCATTGCAAGAGCCTAATTCAATCACAACTGCAAAGACTCTCTATTTTGGGGGGGAGGTAGTGATGATAGCTTCCTAGAATTTGAATTTGATTGCTTTATTTTTGTTGTTATATTTTTTAATTCATTGTTCTGGCTACTCCAGAAAATGTGCTTTTACCTCCATGGGAACTCCCCTCCCCATAAGAAATTTACAACGGGAGGAGCAGCGCTTTGTCGCATGGAAAAATCTTGATTTGGATCACAAAGTCAAATATAATTTCTTGTAGAAAAAATTAAGTCTTCAGCAGAAGTGTGGCGGGAATTGGAAGAAAAAGTAGGAAATAAAAGGTGGGTTCTTGAATCCCCACAAGTCCCAACTCCAAGTGTCTGTCTGAGTACTAGTGTGTGCATCGTCCCAGAAAAACAGGGTTCATGTTCACAGAAAGCCTACTGTGTGTCAGGCAGTATGTTAAACTCCACTCAAACAGGTCTACCCCCTCCCATCATTACATCTTTCTCCACCAAAGAGACAAGAAAGCACAACTTGTTGCAAAGGCAGGAGGCTTCCTCAGATCAAACAACTCAAAAATAGAAGTCACCATTTAAAATATCTCAAAGTCTAAAAGCTGCATTAAGCTGCCCTAGAATACCTTAGAACATCAGGTGATGGCCTGCTTGTAGTAATAGCAAAGGTGAGATCTAATCCCAGAGTTGCAATGGTGTGAGAATGATCCCTGTGGGCATCCTTGACTAGGACTAGAAGGCAGCGTTCTCACTCTTAAGCCAGTAAGGATCTTTTTGATGCTCACCATGGACCTTTGTGGGGCTCACATTGAAGTTAATATTATTTTCCCATTCATCTTGTATGCATCACTGTGGCTGACTGAATGGCCACGGTACATGATGGGACCAGGTCTCGAGAGGACAAATAGTGTCAGTGGGTCTCTTTGTTATTTGGGGTTTTTTTCCAGTTCATATTCTTTAATCTGATTTATTCATCTATAGACATAAGTCATTATGTCAATATCAAACTATATTACTTTTCAATTCTTTTTCAGATTTATTTTTCTTTCATACTTTATTCACATTTCAAATGTTTCCCCCTTTCCAGATCTCCCCTTTGGAACCTCCCTATTCCCTCCCCCCTCTTCTGTCACTATGGGGGTATTCCCCCACCCACCCACCCTCCCCCCCACTCTCGTATTCTCTCCTTGGCATTCCCCTACACTGGGGCATCTAACACCCTCAGGCCCAAGGGCCTCTCCTCCCCCTGATGACTAACAAGACCTTCCTCTGCCATATATGTGGCCAGCACCATGGGTCCCTCCATGTGTAGTCTTTGGTTGGTGATCCTTGTAAAAAAGTCAGAATTTCATCTGAGGGTTCCGTGCCTCCATGCCCCATGCTCCTCCTCGGGGACACTGTGGTTCTTTGGAAAGTGATCAGAAAAGCTAGTGTGTGTGTGTGAGTGTGTGTGTGTGTGTGTGTGTGTGTGAGTGTGTGTGTGTGTATAAGTGTGTGTGTGTGTGTGTGTGTAATTTCATGTTAATGTGCATGTGTGCATGTGTACATATGCATATGAAGGCTACTGGTCAATATTCAGTGTCTTCTATTACTGTCAACTTTACTTTTTGAGAGTCTCCCATTGAATCCAGACCTCACTGATTCAGCTGGGCTGGCTGGCCAGCAAGCCCCAAGAATCTTTCTGTCTACCCAGCACTGGGATTACAAGCATGTACCACTAAAGATAACCCCTTTTTATGAGGGTTCTGAAGGATCAAATTCAGGTCTTTACTCTCGTTTATCAAGCACTTTATGAACCAAGCTATCTCTCCAGCCTCAAGTGGGCTCCTCCTATCACAGAGAATGATAGAAAATGGGGACTGTCAGATGTCATGTGACAAAGAAGAATCATCAGGCAACACAGAATCTACAGACAACCATCTCCCAGTCTTTGGTGAGTGTCTAGAGAAAAGATGTGATCATAGTAATAAAGTATTCTGCCTTCTTGGGAAGGGTATTGTGTACATTGTGAATCTGGGCTCCCCATGAATGAGCTGGGCACAGATTTACAGCCAGGGACCTGGGACCTGGAATACAGACTGGCTGAGGATCCAATGCTCTGTGGATATGAGTTTACTCCTAGCTCAGATGTGGGAGTAATACGACTCCAAGTTCTCAAACACTGTGAACGTTTATGGCTTAGAGAATGGATAGAGAATGGTTATTGCCATCTGATTGGACAAGTGTTTATTACAGAACAATGAGTAGAGATGTGGCTGAATGGGGGCGGGGGTTTTATAGATCTTGTTTACACAAGTGGTGGCTCCCCAGTACCCATTATCTGGAAGCAGTGGCTGTATACAAAGCAATGGCACTCCGTGTTTGGTACGCCAGCTACTGCAGGAGGTAATGAGAGCATCTCATCCCCCTAGGGCTTTCTCTGTCTTCCCTTGAGCAGTCACACTGGAGAACTTAGACTCTAGTTTGAGAAACCACAAAAAGAAACAGTGGCTCTTTGGGAAGAAAAATCTCAAGAAACATGGTCTGGCTCACCTCCTCCCCAGCAGCAGCTGCAGTTGGATGAGTACATTGCAGGGCTAGGAAGGCTAAGCCACAGCTTGCTGTCAGGGATTCTGTGAGCCTTCCTTGAGCCTTAGAAATGGATTCCCTCTAGTTGGAAGTTCATCCTATGCAAACCATCACCGACCTCAGAATGGCCACATTAGTTAAGTCTGTCTGAAATCCGTAGGTGAAGAACAGGATTTGTCCAACTCCTGGTTGATTTTCAGACTTGTTTTCTGTCTAACCCAGCTGTAACAGAGTGCTAGCAGATCTCTTAATATCAATTTCATATAATAAAACCAATCAACCATGGGAAGAACACAAATAAATGGATGTTTTGCTGTCTCAATTTGGGGATTGGTGGGGTACTTCTGAAGAGTAAGCCCTGGTGACCAGTACCTGAGAGGTGTATGCCCATAATTAAGTGTAAAGGTGATTTTTAAATATTTCAATTTCTCCAAATTTAACTACAAAAGAACATACATCGCCAAGTCCCCGTCCCTTTCCCCCTCCTTTTTTAGCCTTTTACTAAAATGGTATAGAAATTATTATAGATACACAAGAAGTTGCAAAAATAGCATGGAGAGGCTCCACACCCATCACTCTGCTTCCTCCCACAGTGAATAATGATTGCATTATCAAAATCAGTCCATTTGCTGGCACAGCCTTACGCAGATCTCCTTCTTGAGTGGTCATCTGTCCACTTTCAGCTGCCCAGCATTCAGTCCCTAATAAAATTTTGCTTTCTTACCACGAAATCATCTTTCCTCCCTTGTGCAGTAGAAATGGGACTATAATTTAGATGGTGAACTTCCAAAACAGAGCCGTGGTGATCGCTATCCACTCCCTGCCCCAGAAGAGAGGGCCCTAGACCATTCTTACATGCTGTTCTACAATGTGATGTTAACTAAACATACAGCTTACCTCGTCAACAAAACTGCATGACTCTGCTCCCAAGCCCGGCCAACAGATTTACAACTTAGAAATCAACAAAAATTTCAGCAGCTTGTAGTACAAAATAGCTAGAATCATTTCTGTTGCTTGAACTAGAGTCACAAACGGAATCACCTGTGATAAGTTGAGAATGACCTATGCTCATTCAAGAAGGCGTTTCTACTATACCACAAGAAAAACTCAAAGGTGGGTGTTGCTAAGGCCCCACCCCCTCTCTGGCCCCTCTGGGTTCACAGTGGATTAGCCAGGCAGTCTCTAGCACCCCTTCTACTCCTCTCTGAGGTACACAAAAGAGCTGCACCTTTCTTCTCTACTCACTGGCAATCTCCAGCATCATAAGAATCTTTAGTTCAAGCTGGGCATTCTGGTCCATGCTTTTAACCCTAGCACTTGGAAGGCAGAGGTAGGGGATCTCTGTGAGTTCCTGGACAACCTGGTCTACAGAGTGAGTTCCAGGACAGTCATGGCTGTTACACACAGAGAAAGCCTGTCTTGGAAGAAAACAACAAAAACAAAAACAATGCTTAGCTCCTAGCAGTACAACCCAGAATGTGAGAAGGTTGTGTGCATTAACTAACAAAGGTGGAGAAGGCCCCCACACGTAGACTTCCAATCCCTGCACCTTCATGAAGGAGCAATTTGAGATCTGTCTCACTCAGTGTCCCAGTTGTCCCCAGCAGGGTTAGGTTTTCGTCTTCCTCAGGAGGAAGCTGTTCTTTGTTAGACCCTCTCTTGGCTCCCTCAGCTTCCATCTTTTCCGAGTGCTCCTCTGTTTTCAGAGATCACCTCCCATCCAGTTACCAGCACAATCAAGGCCTTGTCTCAGAGATTCCTTTTGGATAAACCAACATGGAGAGCAGAAAGATTTAGAGAAACACATTAACAACTTAATTAACAGAAAGATGAAAGAATGTGACAGAGCTTTAGCCCACTGCTCAAAGCCTGTGTTATCCAACGCTGAAGCTACCAATGACATGGGGCTACTTAGCATCTGACTTAGCAAGTTCCACACACTGAAATAATAATAACTTAGATACGTTTGCTGAAACACTACTAATTGTCTCATATGCCTTTTTATCTTTACTAATACATGTACTAGAAAATTTAGCATTGCATATGTAACATAATTATATTTCTATTATATAGTGCAGGTCAAGAGAATGTGTCCGATAACAGTATGTTAATGCCACCCCCATTGATACAAGGAACACACCAGAAGACTGTGCGGAGTGTCTGATTAACTCTAGGTCTATTTGAGCAACTGACAGGGGAACAGGAACTGAGCAAGGAGAATCATTTTACCCTGGTACAAGAGGGAGGAAGAGGCACATTCACGGGCTGACAGTAATTTTCGCGATTGTTCAAAGTCCTATAGAGCATTTTAGCCGTATCTTCATCCCTCTCCCCCAAGGTATTAACTGCACTCTCAGGAATCTAAGCTAACTGTTCAAATGCTGGAGTTGTGACTCAGTGGTAGTACTAGGCTCAATCCTGAGTACGACAAAATTAGAAAAATACTCAAATAAATAGCTAGTTTCTTTAGCTAGTTTTAAAAAACGGTGTGTGCAAAGACATTCACTTCATTGCTATTGATAACAGTATTTATCATTAAAATGACTAAGAAAATAGTAATGGTTAAATTGGCTTGGACTGAATTCCATACAAGCATTTACAAGTTGTGGTTATCATGATTGTGTAATGCTACAGAGATGACACAACTGTTTGGAAAAACAAAGATGGAAATGTGTACAATGGGCTATCAGGAAATACATCAGGATGTGAACAGTGATGACCTGGGTTCTAGGTCAAAGGTAATTTCCTAGATGTCTCTACTTTCCAGGTTCTCTTTCTGAGCATTATGTCACTCTGATGAGAGAGGACAAAGTAAATGAACAACCTCTTTAAGATGTGAGCAGCTACAAGTGGGCACATGTTTGGAAAAATGTACCTGTCAACCCCGTCTTTCCATTTTGTCAAATTATCTTACAGACTCTATCTCACCCTTTGACATAATGAACCAAAGGTAAATCTTGTTCAAGCTGCTTCTGAAATGCCACAACATGAGAAGCATGGCTTAAACATGAGCAGTGGATGCTAGGCACGGAATAGCAGCCAGGGTTTATAAAGAGCAAAGCATTCCCAAACACGGAAGTGATGTCTCTTCCTGATTAACTAAAAGAAGCCAGTGGCTGAGGTGACTGGATGCAAGATGAGAGAGTGAAAGACTTCAGAGAGACGAATGACGTGGCCTCTTCCAAAATCTCCCTGGAAAACTTAATCCAAATTGGCTAGACGCTGCACGCTGCCAGCTCCCAACACTCACAAGATCATAAGCTTTGTTTACAGGGCTTATCTCTCAAGCCGTTCATGCACCTGCTGTGAGGGCTGTGAAGGAGCTTGTCTAAGGATGAAAAAGCCTGGGTGGGAATATCTGCTGAATGACAGAAATTAGAATAAAATGTAATTTATTTTCTGAGCAGAAGCCTTCACAAGTAGCCACACCATGACAAGGTTAGAGAGAAGCCTAAAGAGGATGTTACTATCTTTATTGATAGTATAGAATATGTAAAGAGAACATTAATCCCTGGGGGATGAATCTGGAAGGGCCAGAGTCTAAAGGGATGAAAAAACAAAGACAAAAACAAACCAAACAAACAAACAAAAAGAAATGTAAAAATAGATGGAATGGGAAAGATAGGAATTCAGATATAAAATCTAAGTGGGGATAAAAGCCTGGAATTAAAGAAGATAGTACATTAATTATCTGAGCCAGGAAGATGGCTAGGTTAGTTAAGGTACTTAGTATTTAAGCATGAGTTCCTAGGTTCAAATCCCCAGCACCCATTTGAAAATACAGACACGTGTGGTATACACATGTAATTCCAGATCATGGGAGGTAAAGACACGCTCTTACTGTCCAGTCAGTCTGGCTAAATCAAAAGATATACAAAAGTTCCGCTGAATCTACCACAGAGACTCTAAGATTGTGGAAGCATCTGGAGTAGGCAAAGATGAACCAGAGCTTGTCAAGACCCAAAGGGTGGCATAGGGCAGGATAAAGCTTAAACTCCGGATATTATAGGCTCCTCTAGCCACAAGGATGAATGACCTCACATAGAAGCCCTTCCGCTCACTCCACAAGCCTCTGTTTTCCTAATTCTTACCCCTAGAGCAGGTTCTGGCACATATGAGCTCGTCCCAGATTCTGTTAGGAAAGATAGAGACAGATTGACCAGAAGCAAAAGAATAAGTTATGTTCCAAAGAACTTCAAGGGTCTCTTTAGAGATGTTACATGTACAGTGGCCAAAAAGGCCTGATCCACCACCACCATCACTTTCTACAGTGTTCCCATCCAGGGAGCCACACACAATAGTGCAAGGAAGGATCAGTACTGTATGGTGGCTGCTGACCCAGCTAACCTACCCACCTGACAGACAACATAAGGAAGTAGGACAGAGAGCAACACCATCCAGAATGTATCAGAAAAGTAGGGCATAGAAAAGAAAGCATCCTACATGGATACTACTGACCTTAACCCACAAGAGCCCATGGAAACATGTCTGTAGCTCTGTCCAAATAGATTAGAAATTCATCACAGAGAAAGACAGGGATGAAAGGGGAAAGGAGATGGGAGTCTTCTACAACCAAACAGGAAGACCCAATACCACATTGACCTCTCTTTCTGCCAGCATCTCCCTTAGTTCTATACATTAGTGATAGGCCAGAAAGAAGATGCTGACAGGAGAATCAAGAAGCAGTTCTTGGTGATAGCAAAATCATAAGATGCATTCAGAAGGATGCTTCTAATTCTTTATGAGCTGCCAGACCTGAATTATGCTTCCTTATTTAGACTTGAACCAACCCCACTTTTATGCATGTAGAATACCTGGAAAGAACAAAAGAAAGGGAAACTTGGAGAACAAAAACTTGTTATAAAGCTTTTTATTGAGAACATGCTACTAAGGGCTAGAAAGATGGATTAGTGATTAAAGGTACTGGATGCTCTTCCATAGGGCCAGGATTAGATTTCTAACACTCACATGAATGCTAACAACTGCCTATAACTCCAGTTCCACGGGATCTGAGATACTCAGCAGACACTGAACACATGTTGTACATACACATACATGCAGCCAGAACACTCAGACACATAAAAATAATGAAAATGTGTCATCATTTTCCTCAAGTACATTCAGAGAGATAGATAGATAGATAGGTAGATAGATAGATACATAGATACATAGATACATAGATACATAGATACATGGATACATAGATGCATAGATACACATCCTTCTTGAAGATGTGGGGAGGCAGAGCAGGGCTTTCAGTGTTCCTAGACAACTTCCCAAGAATATTCTACAGCAGCTAGATTTCAATTGATATAATCAATTAGCTGATGGATGGCTGAACTCTACACAGAGGATTACCTTCTAGAATCCCATAGCCTTTCAAAACACAAAAGGCTTGTTACCAAAGAAAGTATGAATACCCTCCAGTTGTGGTTGATGAGTGAGTCATGGCCTTTGCCAGTTAAACTAAAGCCAACAATACCTATTAGTAAGCACATACCAGGCACAAACTAAAAACTACATGGATATTAATATGTTTAATCTTCACATCAACTCCATGTTACAGATGCTACAGTTTTACTTGCAGATAAGGAACACTGAGGCTTGAAGAGGTGTAACAATAGTATAGTTAGAGCCATGTATCAATTTTGTATATGTCCAGTTTGAATGTACTTATTTAATCAGCCCTATGTTGGGTATTGTAAAAACATTTTATATGTAATTAATTTATATATAATATGTAACTCAACTGACTTTTAAGATTATTTTGATAATGAGCTTGAGACAAACCTAACCAATTGTTCCCAGTATTGGGGCTGTGGAGCCCCAATATCCACAGCACCAACATAAATACATTCTCAATCTGCCTGATAAGCTGCATCTTAGCCAGTCATCACTGTTCTATGACCCAATACCTTAAATCATGTAGACAGACAGACAGACAGGCAGACAGACAGACAGACACGGGTGAATGACAGATGGAGGAAGGAAGGAAGAATAGACATATAGTTGTCCATCTCCTGGATCAGGAAGACTCTGTAAAATGTGGCTTCTGACTCAAAGCAATAGAGAAAAGATAAGGCCACTCAACTGCTCTTCTGTCCATAGGTTAGAGGCAGAAAGGTCAAAGGTTAACAAAGTGAAATGTATATGAATAGGCTACATAATAATAATATGATCTTATGACCTAAGTAAAATATATAATAAAAGGAAAGAACAGAACACATGGTATATGGAAGAATGAGGGCGGGGAGCCTAAGGTGTAAGCAAAAATGGAAACAAGGAGGTGGGGGGAAGCAAGGGTATGGGTACAGTGATTTAACCAAAGCTAAGGGTGTATTAAGAAGCCTAATGGAACCCCACTAGCTCTTAAGAATCTGTGTATATATGAATTTTAACAAAAGATAAGTATTCAATCTGGGTGAACAAAGTTTCTCTCAGGAAGGCATGAGTTAATATGTAATTAAATGAAACTCTCAGGGACAAGCACAGGTTACCTCCCTACCAGTGACTGGTGAGAGAGATCCCGAAAGCACTCAGGCTGTTGTCATTGCTCTTGGTCACCTACCATTACTAGATCCTATCATTGAAGATACAACAAGCTGCAATCGTAGGACACAGACAAATCAGTCTTGAAGTGACCGAGCTCACTCTTATAGCTAGCTTTCATAGGGCTGGAACGTGCTAATAGTTACTGCTGAAGAAGAAAAGACATCAACAATCTTAGCCAGTGTTGGACCCTGCATGTTTCAACACTGACTGCCAGGCAACATGTGCACAGTGGCAAGGCTATCTATGTGGGTAACCAGTCACTCTCTTGATTGGATTTGAAGACAGCTCCCCTGAAGGGAATTCATGATACTATAAACATGGCCAAAGCCCATAACTAGGAAAGTCATAAGTGAGAACCTATTGATGTTTGTTAGATGCTTGAGCTGTCAAGCTCCCTTCTATTTGGGTTTATATCCACAGATTTGGGTTGCTGTCAACCTTGGCTTCTGACTGTGGAGGGTAGTAGTTAATGCAGAATTCATAAACCTTCTGAAGTGCTTTGTAACCATCCCATTCAAGGCTTAGGCAATGTTGTGGAAAAGAAGGTGGAAAAATATAAGAGCCAGGGAGTGCTGTGAAATGGTCACCTCTGGAAATGACACAGACATTTCACATGTGAACTAAAGCCATTGTGGCTACCAGCAAAGATTAAGCCAGTTAAGATTCTACAATGATGGGGGAGTGGCCCCAAAGGCCAAATTATAGAAGGAGACTCTAGGCATAAAAGAGGTACTGTCTGGGGTAGCCTGGACTCTACAAGGCAGCAGTGGACAATTCAACATAGAGACATTCTTTTGTGTACACTTGCTTACTGACTCATGTTTGCCATGTTTCCGACTTGGATTGAGTCTAACATTCTTTCTGAAATGGGCCCATCTACCCCCTGTTAGCCATACATATCACATATGGAAGAGCACATTTGTTCTTCCTCTCACAGCTGAGTTGATCCCAAGGCAGGCAGAGTACCACTTTACAGAATCTCTTAACTACAAACATTATTTAAGATTGCCGGTTTCTATGTAATAAGATCTGAAGGCATATACTAACCTTTAACATGGGAAGATGGCAGCATTTTGTCATATGCTAATGGGTCCTGGGAATCTGAAGCATGATAATCTGTCAGTTCTGCCCTTGTTAGGTTAAGACCTTAACATAAAAGGTATTTCTCAACCATTCTACTGTTCCTAATAAAGATGTACATCACATTCAAGCAAACATGGTCTTTCCGATCACAATCCAACACCATGCCTTCATGTTTGGCCACTTGCTCCTTAATGTATGGGCTTCTTTCACAGTCTCTCATAAGGATCATAGAGGATCATAGCTGCTGGCTTCTCATTTTGTCATCAGCTCAGTGTTTTGACTTGCACTGAGTTACCCTTGACAGCCTCATGCTGGTACCACTTTTCAGCTATTAGCACTAAAGTTCAAATCGTGTGTGTGTGTGTGTGTGTGTGTGTGTGTGTGTGTGTTTTCCTGAGTCCATTTCCCTGCTGTCTTCCCTCTCCCAGTGCTTTCTGCAGTCTGAGCACCGGTATTATCATGTCATCTCACTTTTCTCTGGCCAGCTCTACAGTAGAGCTCAAGGAAATTGACCTCAGAATGTGGTCCCTATCTCACCAGCACAGGCAGAAAGGCAACAAGGAGAGCAAATGGGCCAAGCAATCTCCATAGAAGGGCTAAGAGACCACATCAGGAGGTCAGTTCTCATTTGTCCTTTTGTATTTAGAGGACAGAGCACTCTCACTCTGCTCCTCTAAATCAACTCACTGCCACTTAGCCTGATGCGACTCTGTTGTCTCTCACTTGACTAGATGGCCAGTCATGAAGTCCCAAGCCCTAGTGCTCTTGGCAGATTGACATCTCAACAGACTATAACTGGAATGAGGATGCACACACTATGATTACTAAGACTCCGTTCACTTCCCAAATGACTGCAAAGGATCGTCATAAATAATTCAAACTGCTCCACTTGTAGAGCCACTGCTAGAGAGAAAGCTATTCTAGAGAGGCCAAGGACATGGCTGCCATGGCTCCTCAGCCCGTTCTCAACAATGTCAAGTTCAGGACACTACTGCATCTCCAGAAGACTGTGAGTGTTGACCTGGCCCCAGAAATATCTTCTCTGACCTAAGACAACATTCAAGAAGGTACTACTGACCCAGCTACTGTTGTCCCTGAGGCACAGCAGAGACACTGACAGTGAGGTAACCCAATACCTGTCTATTCTCAGTCATAGAACTTGGAGAAGAAAAATGACTGGCCCAGTTAACTAAGCTACTTAGTCTCAGATGCAGGAGAACTACATCTCACTGCTACCAGCTGGACAGTCTATCGCTCAGTTCCTGGCATGATGCTCGTTCATGGGGGAATCTGCATTTTGAGCAGGGCTGTGTCTTTTTCCATGTACTTCACACAGATATTGAGCCAAGTAATTCCATAAGGCATTTTATTGTATTTTTATAGCTCTTCTTTTCAATTCCATCAGATATTTTAAAGTCACTAAGAGGAAGGTACCTTGTGACTATAAAACACAAATGTGTATGTGTGTGTGTGTGTGTGTGTGTGTGTGTGTGTTTTCCACTTAAGAGGTCTTTAACGATTTGCCAAATATTCCACATTTAAGTGAAGAAAATGTGGAAGTCACTGTCTTAAAGGCTTCTTGGTCCCACTTAATCCTCTCAATGTCCTGTCCAGGAAGTTACACTCACATTTATAGAGGGGGCAACAGGTTCAGAGAGCTATATTCAGTACTATCCTTTGGATCCTAAGAGTTCCAAAGGTCCACATGGAAAAGAGTTGTCCCCCAGTTTGGTGCCATTAGGAAGCAGGGAAACCCTGAAGAGGTGGAGCCTAGTGGGAGGTCGTTCAATCATTAGAGGCATGCCCCCAAGGAAAAGTGGGAGGTCCCAGTTTCCTCCTCTTCCTCTCTCTCACTTCCCAGCCATGAAGTGATCAGTTTGCTCTGGCCAACTCCTCCAGCATGATATATTGCCATAGGCTCAAATCAAGAGGGCCAATTGTCATGGACTTTCGAGACTAAGACCATGAGTATAAATAAGGCTTTTCTACTATAAGGAATTGCCTCCAGCATTTGTTATAGTAACAGAAAGCTGATTGACATATTAAGCAAAGAAAACCTCAACTCTAGAAATCCAGTTCCAGGTCTGGTGCCTACATTCCTGCTTTTCAATGCCTTCATCATTCTCTACTGAGTCTCTGCGGTGTATACACACATGTTTTCAAGGGTTGTGTTGTTGAGACTACACGTTTTCATTGAGGACCGTCCAACTTCTCTAGTGGTACCTGTTCATAGCAGAGCTGTGCCCTTCAAGACTTCTGACATGCTCCCGTGTAAGTGATCCACAGGAGCTATAGTGACTACAACTGCTGTCAAAGAGAATGAGGTTACCTTAGTTTCTGTCAACTCTCACACTTTCTGCTTCCTGAACAAAGTCAAACTAAAATTCCCCCAGAGGGAATTGAGCAGGCACAGCCTATGTCTTTCTTGTGTTCATTCACTTTTCATAAATGTGTACTTTGCCCTTTTGCCATGAAGTCTTGGGAAGAATAAATCCACTTCTGAATTAATCAGATGAAATGGTACAATATACAAACAGCATGCAAAGAAAAAAAATCAAGCAAGAAAGAAAAATGAGCCTTTACAAAGCAACAAAGAAGTTAAAGAGATGGGCCTATGAATAGGAGAAAAAGATGTTTAAGAAATATTAAATGAAAAAATGGCTCTGAAAACTGTGTATGTCTCAAGACCAATTCTACTTAAATGTTTGTATAAAATATGTATGTGAATAGAGATACATAGCTACAGATGCATAGTTGTACAGGCATGAGTATGTATAGAAATAGTTGCCTGCATATATACATGTGCATTATGCTACCAAGTGGTAATTTCTGAACATTAGATTACTATTGATGCTTTCTTTGCTATTTTCCAGATATTTCTATAATGAAGTTTATGGAATTTAGATCTATAAAACACAAAATAAAAACTAAAGTCATGAGCCCTCCTGGGACTACCATCTGACATGGCATATTAAAACCTTCTGTTGGTTTGGAAGCACTGTAGAGTTAACACACACACACACACACACACACACACACACACACACACACACACACAAACCAGGACTCTTAGGCACTTAAGAGAAAGCCAGGAAGAACTCTGAAAGCCATTCCTGTCCTCTCTGTTCAAATCATGAACCTTTTATATTCTACCAAGATTAATCATAGACAGGGATACAATGCCTAGCCACTTATAGTATATATAGAGATTTCTAACTGTAGAGAGTAGAGAAAACCTGACCACAAGCAATAACATCCACAGGGATAGTAAAATCAAAGTATTTCACAATATCAGACCTAAACTCTCCAAAGACAGTCTGGTGGCATCACTATGGAAAAAGCTAGCCAGGAAATGGTCAGAACCTGGAAATCCAAAAAAAATCAATGACATGGAAAAGGGCAAGCAACTGGGGAACCCCACAGAAGACACACAGAAGATCCAAAGGTAGAGAGCTGTATCAAGTGGGTAAATAGATATAGAACCAAGGACTGACCATCAAATCTTCAGAAGATGCTAATTAGGAACCACAGGCAGAGATCCAAGTTGCCAGACATGCAGTACCAGGTAGAGAGATTCCAATCTGAAAGAAAAGGCACGAGTCTCTGGAAAAGATATCATCTTTTCAGATCTGTGCAATAAGGACAAAGGTGTAATTTACACATGTCTGAGTTACCCGGCGCTCTGTCCCGTATGAGGAAGATCCTAAATCAAACCTTAAGAAATCTGACATTCCCAAATGCACTGCTCTCCTCAGAGAGGTCAAATGTTTAGGTTGAATCTACTCTTCATTACCTGTCAAGAGTTTATAGTCAACTCAAAGCTCCTAGATATACAGCCCAAAAGAACATCACTCCTTCCTTCACTCAAGCCTGAGGCCTGGTGATCCCAGAAGAAATACCTAACTATAATCTAACTCAGTGGTTCTAAGACTTCCTAATGCTTCGACCCTTTAACACAGTTCCTGTTGTGGACACCCCAACCATAAAATTATTTTTGTTCATACTTCATAACTGTAATTTTGCTACAGTTATGAATTTTAATTTAAATATTTTTGGAGATAGAGGTTTGCCAAAGGGGTCACAGTTAGACCACAGTTAGGTCACAGTTTTCCACGGATGGAAAACCCCTGGTCTAACATCTACATCCCATCAATCCCCATCCTGTTCACTGTGCCATATCTAATCCAATGTTCTCCAAGGACTCTTAGGATTAACCTTGGTAGCTTTTAATTAAAGTCTTTCCAATTATGGAAAAGTAAGGTGAAGCTCAAAATATATCTAAGTATCAGTTAAGAGAACAGCCAATATTAGAACCCAGATGTCTATACCATAACTATGACACTCTCCCAGGGTCTTAACCTGCTACAGTCTTGCTAAGCCAAATATGGCAAGGCGGCAGCAGCAGACTCATCTGGGAGCTTGTAAGAAATACTGAGTTTCAGGTCCTATCTGCAGACCTATGAACTTGGAATTGTGTTAAAAAGGTCTCTTCCTGCTGTGTATACACAGAAAAGCTAGCAAAACTCTCAGCTGCAGATGGTTCGCACTGATCTTTGACTCCTCCTATTGTCAGGCAAGAAATAATCTTTCCTTCAATGTGCCCTCCATGCCTTGCTTCTTTCCACCCCAACAAAACGCCTAGAAATTGATGACGATAACAAGAACAACAGCAATGCTCTTCTTCCTAGTGAAGAAATGCTTGTCCCTCCACCATAGGGAGCCTTTGCAGGACACTAAAATGTCTCAGTTAAACAAACAGCACAATCTAGAGTGCAGGAACAGGTGGCAGATGGCTGGCAAGGGCCCCGTGAGCAGCAAGTGGGCTGGGTCATTAAACATTTCGGGTGGACAGGTGTGGCAGCCAGCCCTCACTCAGAAGGTGTGATAACCAGGCGTTCAGTCACCTGACTAAAGGGCTGTGCTTGCTGCCAAGGATAGAGAAGTCAAGACGGAGGGAGTGAGGCCCCTGCTCCAACTTCACCTCTTGGCCACCTGCTATCTGGTATTAGAAATGAAGAAGTAACCCTTGCTTCACAGGATCATGGGGAAAGTCAAAGGAAAACAGAGAATGTGCAGCAGGTGCAGACACAGTGAGGAGCCCCCCCCCCGCCATGTTTCCTTCTCTCCCACCTTCCCATTGTTTTAAGTCCCAAGATGTTTGTTTGTATGCTGCCAGAAAGAGGCAGCAGAGACCACAGTGAAGGATGGTAACCTTGTGTGCCTGTCAAAGCCATTTGGGAAGCTCCAGAACTACTAATGTTCCTCATCCTGCCCCACTGACGTCCTGATTTAACTAATTGAAAGCATCATGCATTCATTGTAATTTTACAATTATTTCCTAGTTTATTTGTGGCCAACGCAGTGAACAGTGGCCAGGATGAAAGCTGTGAATTACTCATAGTTTTTCTGAATGTAGCAAAGTTGCCTGCCTACAACCATGTTAACTGAGTGATTACTACATAACTAGAGATAGAATTTATTGTTTTCTATGGACAAGTCCACTTAATTCTCGAAAGTCCATGTGTTAAGGACTATCTCTATCATTTGTCTGCTGAGGAAATGGAGGCATGGATGGTTAAATAGTCAGAACAAGTCCCACAGCTATCACGAAACACAACTGTGATTTGAACCCCAGGAACGTTTCGTGACAGGCTACCATGAATGCCAGCAGCAAGCCAAGAAAGTAATCTTAATGGTGCAAGGGATGCAAGAAGAAGTCACAGGACCTATCAGATTCTGCAAAGTGGCTGGTAAAAAAGAACGTTCAATGAAGACAGGACAGACATGGCAAGGTCTCAGAGAAAGGCACCAGATGTGCAAGAGAAACGCATGAAGAGCACTGAATGAGAGTGCTGCTTCTATCAGTCAGGCTGTGGTTCAACAAAGTAGCCCAGATTTCAGTTTTTCTTATATAAAGCCCATGGTACTCGGAGAACATTTGTACACCTCGGTCTTGGGCATTCAGTGGACAGCCTGACCATACAGTGAGGCCTGTGGGTAACTACTCAGACCACAGTGGAGGGAGGTGTGTGCATTAACCTTGAAAGGAAAGCAAGGGGCACTAAGGGAGAAGAATCCAGGGCACACTTAAGGTAGGAATGCATCAGGGTCAGAACACTCTGGGCTTGGATCACTATGTCAGGGGTGCCATTGTTTTCTTCAAAAAGCAGGGATGGAGGACTGGAATGGCTAGAACAGGTTGGAAGGCATGACCAATTTCTCTTCCTTCTTCCTTCCTTCCTTTCTCTTCTTTTTCTTTCTCCATTCCTTCCTTTTGCTGTTTGGAAGAAGGGTCTTATTTTGTATCCCACTTTAGCCCAGTAGTCACTATGTAGGTTAAGCTGCACTTAAACTTGCATTTCTCCGGCTACTGCCTCCCAAGTGCCAGGATTACATTGGCACTTTCCGTTACACCATGGAAACCATGATGGGTACTAAGACTGCAGACTAGAGAATACATGTATGCAGCCGGGACCAGGTCTGGATAGAAAACCGTATGGCGGGAATGGGGTCCTTGGGAGAATGCAGGGATGAAGGAAAGAGAGTGTGAAGAGGGAAGGACAACTTCAGGAGGTCACAAACTCCAGAAGATGCGGAAGAGCAGGGAAGGTTAGGAAGAGATTTGGAATGACCCCTAAGCCTGTGGTTTACTGGACACATTCTGACATGCAGGTGGTCATGTACCAGGTCTCTCGGGCATCCTTTGGAACACTTTAGCCAAGGCATCTCTCCAAGCGGCTGTTTTACACCTGCCTCAGTTGCCTCTTTCAGTGGTCCAGGCCTCCCAAGGCAGATGGCTAGAGTCACAATCTCTGTTCAAATATGGAAATGGGGCTCCTGCCAGTGTGGGCTCTGTCATTTCTGAAGCACTAGAACCACTTGTGTGCTTGTGCACTGTAATAAAAAGAAGAGAAGAAGGGGGGGTGCATGGATTAAAGGGCCAGGAACAAGACCACAGAAGTCTCCGTTAACTTGCCATCAAGTGTCCGCCTGCAACTAGCTAAGCAGCTTATTAACTGATAAGAGGAAAGCATGCAGCTGTCAGCTTGGGGAGTCTGCCACTGGCTTGCAAGCAGGCAGGAGGTATTCAGCTGATAGAGGGGAATGAAGAACAATCTGTCATGGACTTTCTATGGGTCCCTGGATGGGGACCTCCTAAGGATCCCCGTAGCCCTTGGTTTACTTACAGTCTGTCTTTAAAATGCGTAATACATGGTAAGTAGCTAAGTGTGTGGCTCGGGAGCCAGAGAGATCCACTGACCCTTTTCTCAGTATCTCTCATTTGTGAAAAGCAGAAAATACTGACCTCAGAGGCTGAGTGTAGGGAGGCCTGCTTGTTTCAATAAAGGTAATAATTATATCATTAGCCACAACAGAGTTGACCAGTCATAGTCTCCCAGGTATTGTAAGTCAGTCTCCAAAGGCAGACCAGGCTTCCACGTCCTGAGTTTCTTTATAGAATAACCTTCGAGGGGAACAGCATCACTCTTACTACTGCCTTGCATGTGCATCAAGCAGAACCACCTGTCTCAAAGGGTGAATCCAACTGAAGGAATGGCGCCATGCCTTCTCCTTGGTTCATGATATGACAGAGGCTTAGGCAGGTTAAGATGGGGAAAGGAGCAATGGAGGAAAGGAAAAGTGATGATTCTAGCAATTAAAGACTGCTTCTGCCACGGTCATGCTACTCCAGCTGTGTCTGACTCCAGGATAGAAACTATCTACATGGGCTCTGAGCACAGGTCATGCGGAAGCTGCAGTGGTCACCACAGAAATAGAATCTAAAGAATCTTGGGCAAGGTCGTGTTTGCCTGGAGACTTCAGGAAGGATGCAGAACTGTCCAGCCGATTGCCAGAGCCTTTTCTATGGCTCCCTCGAAGATGGGAAGTGCCCTTCAAGAAAAGGAATTAGGCCACCTCAACAAGACTACTGCCTACAGCATCTACCGGAACCCAGGACTTCCCAGAACCCAGTCAGCTGTATCTGAGCTATCCCAGGACATGTACTGCCCCCAAGCCCACAAACATGTGTGCTTCTTTAGCTTGAGGAATTGGTGAGACTTGTAGGTGCCTAATAATATCCTGGGGACAGATTTTAAAACCAAAAAAGATGGTAATATTAGAATTTCCCTCTCCCTGACTTCATGCAAGCTGATTGCTGTGCCGTCACTGATGATGCAATCCCACCACTGTTGCTGACCAAGAACCAACTGCTAATAGACATAAAATATGATTAACATTACTGAATATTCAAAACAGCCACTGTCACTGACCATACAATGTGACCAGCACTAAAGTCCATGCAACTGGCCACCATTACTGACCATGCAAGCTGACGATCATTATTGATCATACAAGCCAACCACCATCACTGACCATGTTAGAATAACCACCATTGCTGGTCATGTAAACTGACCATGTAAGCCAACAACTGTCACTGGCCACAGGAACTGATCACCGTCATTGGCCATATGAGCCATCATCACCATTAATGATTTGCAAATTCAAACTCATTGTGTTATTTGCCTCATTTACCTCACTGGAATAGACTTATATTAGTAACTGTGCAGAGCTTCTTTATAGTTTAAACTGTGTCTAAAAAGCACCAGACATGTAGAACTCACAGCAGTTATTTATAGCAGGGCCCTCTTTGTCAAATATAAGGTGCTGTTTGAGGTTCCCCTACCTTTTGATTAATTTGTTGAAGAGTTAACAGATCAATCTGTACCGAGCCTGTAAGAATAGTATGCAGGCTAACTCTGACCTGGCACATGTTTGGTAAACAAAGTTTTATTGCAACAGCCATTTGTGTGCATTTTGTCTAAAACTCTTTTTCTGCTATAGCCAGTGCACTGAATGGATGCAGCTAAAGCCATAGGGCCAGCAAAGTATAAAACATTCACCATCTGGCTCTTTATGACAAAGCTTGTCAGTTCCTGATCTACATCAGAGTTCCTCTAACACTAATGAGCATCATGCCACCTCTGTGTTTTCAAGGACAGCGCATTCACTAGGCCTGTATGGGAGTCTCAGATTCAGTAGACCTGGCCCAGGAATCAGTATTTGAATCATCCTTCCACCACCATCAGTGAGTGAGGACACTGTGAGAAACTAGTGTTTGTTCCATGATCCTCAATGATGCCCCATGAAGGAGCAGGGTGCTCAGGTGGGTCAATGCCCTAAGCCACTCAGAAAGCACAGCTTTCATCCCAGGAACCCTGATTTTCTTGTAGGATGCACACCTATTGCTGATGTTTGTTCATTTGTTGTTTGACTTTAAGTAAAAAAGACTTAATACAGAAAACATGGAGGAAAAGTAAATGACATTTTTAAAAAATATATTCAGAATGCCACCACCTAATGGTAAGTACTATTTATGTTCTGAGCTATAATTCCAGACACTTCCTGTATTTTTCCAAGGTATACATATAAAAATATTTCCTCTTTATTTTACTATTTCAGCAACAAAATAGGGTTAGAGAAATGGCTTGTAGTCTTTTCTAACAGGCAAATAAATGTATTATAAACATATTCATATGTCAGTAAATATTACTCAGTGGTATCATTCCTGGCAAGCAACTGTAAAAGTAGAAGGCAGAGGATCTCTACATACTGAAATGAAATCATCTCAAAGACAGATTGTTAGCAAAAATAACGTGGCACAGAACAATGAGAAGACGAGTTTGAATATGTGCAAAAGCAATAGAGAATCACACACCCTTGTGCCTGCACTGATCATCTCTGGAAGAATTTTGGAAGAGTGAAGACCTCCATGGCAAGACATTAGGAAGAAAAACTATTTTTACTACATTTCCTTTTATACTGAGGAGGAATTTGTTGCTACGTAAAGAAAAACTAAAAATCTATGTTTAAAAGCTTACATCTCAAGCATTGGAGTCTTCCCTATGAATTAATGGTCAGAGAGGCCCAAAGACCCCCAAATACAAACTGTTGACACAGCTCTTGGCTTTCTACCATAAAGCTGTGTCACAATAAGATGGAAGGACCCTATTGCTGGAAACATCACTCACTTTGGTTGCAGGACACAACTTTTCCCTCCTGAGTGGTTCTATAGCGCCAGAAGGAATTATGAAGGCTACTAGGAAAGAAACATATCAATGGTCTTACCCAGCACTGGACTGCATGCAATAATACTAAATTTCAAGGCATGGTGTACCCTCTTGTGTAATGGCAGTATGACTGTTATGTGAGCAGCCATTTTCTAAGTAGATTTGAGGTCTGCGTTAAAGAATTCTTGCTTCTTACTGTAAAATTTCCTAAAAGCCCAGAGCAATTTTGTTAGAGTCATAGGGGAATCTACTATTGTTTGCTAACTCACAGCAGCTGGGTTTACCTAGACAAGACCTGCCCAAGATCAAACCAATCAAAATTCCATCATGGAAAGGGACAGGACTCATGAGATCCCACCTTTAGCTGAAGCACTGTTGCCAGTTGATGGCCCCCAGAGGAAGGAGAGCTGGTTCTCTTCAATATGGCCACTTGGCAGTTTGCCCAACCTCCAGGTGATGAGCTCGCACCCATGTACATTGGGCAAACTGAGTGAATTATTATTTAAACAAACAAGAAGCCACAAAGGTGGGAAGAACACACATTGTGAGAGTTTTGTGGCAGAGTCTAAAGGAGTAATGAGGGTAGAGAATGTGGTGTTTTTAAAAAGTGTATGCCCACAGAAACTTCTCAAAGAATACATTTGAAATAGTATATAAAAACACCTGGTGTCTGGAGGCTAGGGAGACGTTTCAGTGTGTAAAGTGCTCACTATTTAAACATGAGGACTGAGTTTGGATCCCCTGCACCCACATAAAAGAAACAGACACAGCTGCATGTTCCTGTAACATCAGCTTGGGAAGCAGAGACAAGAAGGTCCCTGAGGCTCACTGGTAAGCCAGCCTAGCCAAATTAGTGAGCTCCAGGTTCAGTGAAAGACCTATCTCAAAAGTAGGTAGATAGATAGATAGATGATAGGTAGATAGATAGATAGATAGATAGATAAAAGATAAATCATAGAGGAAGATAGGAAGATACAAATATTGATTTTTGGTATGTATGGATGCGCACACACAAACACACAAACTGCATTGGATTATATTCATAATCAATAATACACTGAGCCATCCATTTCTTATTAGTTATCTAAAGACTATTAGTAAGCTTACTCCATTACTCACAGTGTGGCAAACCTCTATGCCCTTGAATATGGTCAGTTATTTATAAATATTACCTTAGGTGAAATTCTCAGGAATGCAGCACTAGAACTTGGGCTTTCATGATTCTGAGATGTTTAATAAAAATCTCCAAGCCCCCTTCAAGAAACATTCCCCAGTTACACACTCAGAAACAGCAAGCTAGGTGTCCCTGCTTTCTGGTAGCCAAATACACAGACCAATGAGGCAAGCATTTCCCCCTGCAAAGCAAGCATAGTTGGAAGACCGGTCCGTTTGGAGCCATATCCACACATGCTGGCCAACAATAGTGCTCATACCCTGCCCACATCACCTAGAGGCCAGGCCAATGTCAGAACCCCCTTCCCTGCCCCCTCCCATGCCCTGCAAATAATCCAAAGCCAACTCACTGGACTAGATTTATTTGGAACAGTTCACTTTAAAAGGCAGTTTCTGGAACCTCCCAGGCACCCTCCTTGGGCTGCATGTCAAGACCTGCTGGCAGGTAGACAAACTTTGACATTCTTCCCTCCCTGCCCGGGAACGGGCTTGTACAGCCAGCCACTATGCACAGAGGCCCCTTTGAACTCAAGATGCCTGTCAGGTAGAGAGGTTTAGCATGTCCAGGATTGATAAAGAAACAATTCCATTCTTTGGCCAGCTATGCAACTCTTAATCCATAGTACATTAGAGGGCAGGCAACCTTCCAGTGAAAATACCCTCAACTGGAACAGCAGAACTGAGAAGAATGAGATCCCTGCCATTACCACGGACAGCATCTCTGAAGCTGGCAGGATGCCTGGGCAGTCCACCATGGGGCCTCCTCTGCCTGCAAAGACCTGCCTTGACCCTCTCTAGCCAATGCTTCAGTTCCCAATAGCCTTCTGTTATGGTTTGAGGGTTAAATGTCCCCCACAGGTTCTTGTGTTTGGACACCTGGTCCCCAGATGGTAGTGTTGCTTTGAGAGGCAGGAGTTCACTGGGAGGAACAGGTCTTAGAGCTCCTCCCTGCACCCTTCCCGTGTGTGTGTGTGTGTGTGTGTGTGTGTGTGTGTGTGTGTGTCTGTCTGTCTTACTTTGTTTCTCCATCTCTGTCTCTCTGTATCTATGTTTCTCTGTTTCTGTCTCTCCCTTCTCTGCTGTGTGTGTATGTCTATGGCTCTCTGATTCACTGTCTCTTTCTCTCTTCTCTCTCTCCTCTCTTCTTCTTCTTCTTCTTCTTCTTCTTCTTCTTCTTTTTCTTCTTCTTCTTCTTCTTCTTCTTCTTCTTCTTCTTCTTCTTCTTTTCTCTCTCTCTCTCTCTCTCTCTCTCTCTCTCTCTCTCTCTCTCTCTCTCTCTCTCTCTGCCACCCTTTCTTCCCTAGTCTATCAGCACAAACCTGTTCCACCACCATTGCCTTCCCTTCTCTAATGGGCTGTAGCCTCAACCTGGAAACTAAAACAAATCCTCCTTCCTTAAGCTACTTTATAACTATTCAGGAAAGGATGAAGCAGCCAGGACCTGAGTCATGCTGGACTTTATATTCCGAGGAACATCACTGGTCTCAGAGCATGTGACCTGATGCCACAGTTAAAAGGCCCTGCACATGGGCTTAATATTCTGCTGCAGCTGCTTGGAATTCTAATACATTTTGAACATCCACACTGTGCCCCACAAATTAAGTAATTGGTGCTTTGGGAGAGGAAGCAAGTGGATGAATCCCTCTCCGGTTTGTGGGTGCACTGTTTATGCAAGGCAGAGAAGGAAGTGTTGGGCAGGATGGAAACTCAATTGGTTGCTTTCTAAGCATACAGGGTAGTGAGGGATGGAGAGGGTGTCATTAAGCCTTTCCAGGGCAAGAGGTAGGTACAGATCAACTTGGGGCTCTTGCTCATTTCCCTAGGAAGCTCGGGGCCTGAAACAGATGGCAGATACCACTGGATGTTACAAGTACAGCTGGATGAAGGAGGTCCTTCCTCCTTACACTTCACCACCCCCATGATGCCCATCACAATGATGGGCGTGCAGCACACAAGCTGGAGACCAGAAGATTCTTGGGGGAGCATTTGTAGCAGTTGGCTCTGTGGCAGTTTTTATTAGCGTGGTTTTTGGTTTTTTTGTTTTTTGTTTTTTAATTCCCTAATCCCAAATTCTACTTTCTGACCAGCCCTTGTTTTGCTCTATCTGCTTTGCTGCCAGCAGCTTCTTTGGCCGTCCTGAAGCTGAGTTCACAGGAGACTAGGCTATGTAAACAGAGACTTGAACACTGAAGCTACATGACAGCTTTTCATTAGCCAAAGCCAAACACCTCCTCCGAGCAAACTAAACTCCCTAGGCCCACGGGAGAAGATGCACACAGAGAAAGAATTTGTCATGAGGACAGAAGTAGGACTCTCTCGAGGAGCAGCTTCTGCCACTTGATTTTGTAAAGGCAAAGGCCCTCTTGGGTAAAGAACACCTTAAGATTGACCCTCTTGGTTTTCCATATTGGTACCATGCTATGACACATTGGTAGGATGGAAAGTGGATTACCAGGAATGTGATAAATCATTAATATACAAAAGCCTATGGATATTTATTAAGATCAAAAATTAACATAAAGTTACTTTCATTCCTCGTTCTAAAAAATCCCATTTGCTTGCACATCTTCTGATACATTTTTCTTGGGTGTAAATTTATTGTGAGGGCCAGGACTTCTGGGAGAGCCAGGTTACACCCACAGGCATAAGACATGTGAACAGCCTCTGCCACATGAGTAGCTGGAGACAAAAGATTGAGAGCTTCTAAACTAAGCGATCAAAAGTCTATTAACTCTTTGGGAGCCAGTTCTAATGCTGTGGATTAGTAAGCACCACACTGTACTACCAAAAATAAGTGAATCCAAGAGGCAATAGCTTTTGAGTGTAGAGCCAAGCATACTGGCTATCCTTGGCACAGCTCAACAGGACACAGTGGCCTGCCAAGAACAGAGCAGCCAGCAGGTAGCCCCAGAGGAAAACATTTTGTATAGCACTCTATGTCCAGGGATTTCTCTTCATGTACAGAAAAATCAAGGCTGAAGAAGGCTTGGCTCCCTAGATCCCTGAGAGTTAATCACTAGCAAGGGAGGAGGGGGAGCAGATAGGCCTCAACATAACCAGTGATGATCACGAAGGGACTTCTGGGATGATTCACTGTACACCTGAGGAAGGGCATGCAAAGAGCAGGGAAGCAAAGGCATGCTGGAAAACAAGACCCAAGCCCTTCTTCTTGAAGTTCCCAGGCACCATATTCTAGTCCTTAGTTCTAAAGCAGAGTAAGGCTTTGTATGCAATAAAATCTTCTCAGTGACTTCCAGGCAAGGAAAGGGAAGGAACTTGCCACAAACATAACATATTTAACCAAGGCATGTCCAAATACAAAGAGTCATTTAGGGGGTCTTGACATTGAAGGGTCTCCAAAAGTATCAGAAAACAAGGAAAGAGAATGAAACCACTCTGTGATGATTGAAAAGGAATGGCCCCTCACCCCTCGATACTCCTGGAGACGGAGACTGAATCACCAACCAAAGACTACACATGGAGGGACCCATGGTGCTGGCCACATATGCGGCAGAGGAGGGTCCTGTTAGACATCAGGGGGAGGAGAGGCCCTTGGGCCTGAGGGTGTTAGATCCCCCAGTATAGGGGAATGCCAAGGAGGGAAGATGAGAGTGGGTGGGTGGGTAGGTGGGGGAATACCCCCACAGTAGCAGGAGGGGGGAGGGAATGGGGAGGTTCCAAAGGGGAGATCTGGAAAGGGAGAAACATTTGAAATGTAAATAAAGTATGAAAAAAAGAGAAGAAAAGGAATGGCCCCACAGACTTATGTGTGTCAATGCTTGGCCCACAGGAAGTAGCACTATTCGGAGGTGTGGCTCTGTTGGAGTAGGTAAAGCCTGTTGAAGAAAATGTGTCACTGTGGAAGTACTCTTTGAAGTCTTCAATGTTTCAGCTAGGCCTAGTGTGGCACACAGTTTCTTTCTGCTGCCTGTGGATCAAGATGTAGACCTCTCAGCTCCTCCAGCACCATGTCTGCCTGCATGTCGCCATGCTTCCCTCCATGATGACAATGAACTAAACTTCTGAATCTTTAGGCCACCCCCACCCCATTAAATATTTTCCTTTATAAGAGTTGCCATGGTCATGGTCACTCTTCACAGCAATAAAACCCTAATTAAGGCACATTCCTTAGGACATGCCAGAACCTTAAGATGACAACACAGAGAGAAAAATTGAAAAACACTCTCATACTCATGTCCAAAGAGTCACTTTATATCAGGAGTCCCAGCCCGAGAACCCCAAGTACACAATTCTTTCAAGGGCCAAGAGGCCCCTTCCTCCACTGCACATGTCAACTGGAAGAGGATATAGGATAAAAGGTTAAGAAAGAAGTAAGCATTGTGGAGGACTGGGCCCATCCCAGGAAATTAGGAAAACCCAGCTCTTCAGGCTTCATTTTTCCCGTGTACTACTCTTAGTTTCCGATCCCGTTAAACAGACTCCAAAACAGTATATATTTTAGGACCAAGAGAGAAGCTGTGAATCAGTAGCATAGGTGGCATGTCCATGCAGGGTCCAGATCCCCTCTAAAAGCCTTCAGTGTCTCCTATGTGTGGTGTTCCCCACATGCTCTCCTTACACCAATTCCTCCACTCTACGGGCACAGCTATAGACATGTGGCCATGGTATCCCAGCTGGGGAATAATGCCAAGACTGCAACAACCTTAGGGTTCTAAGGCCCCTCCTACCCCTCTCTCCATCTACCTGGAGAAAACCCATCTCAGTCCAATAGCTCAAGGCCAGGAGAGGAATCAGAAATAACTCATCCCAAGTCTCATTCCTCCCTAACCGTAGAATCAGAGGGATGGCAATAACACTCCCTGTAAAAGCAGCTCCCAAAATCTTCTGGCAGTAGCAAGTCCTTCCAAATCCAGACTCTGGCATGATCCCACTATCCGCTCAGAGGATAGTTACCATCTGTTTAGGGGGAAAATGTTAATACTTCCCAATCATAATCAAATAGGCAACTACTTTACTATAAGTACCTATTAACCAGCTCTAATTTAAAATGGAACAGTCCTGTATGACCCTCGTTCACCCGTGGGCCCCTCAAAAGCACAAGCACACAGCCCACTGCTGAGATGAAAAGCAAACTGCCTGATGAAGCGCTTAAGGCGCTATTAGAAGTCCAAGCTGCATTTTTTGTCTCCCCTCTGCCAGTCCTTACGGCTTCCCTCAGTCCACAGACTTCAATGTAGACAGAAGGAAATGAAGGAAAGTGTTTCAATCAGAGGAGCAAAATGAGACTCCCCCATTCTACCTGTCTCTCCAAACAGGTGTGTCTCCGGATTTCCAAAAAGTGATTAATGAACAGTTTTGAAAGTGACATTCAAGGGAGCAGCATTCAAAGATAACTAGCCACACCACTGAAGAACCAGGCTGATCTGTTCACCATCCACCTGCATTCCTCAGACCTTCCTATGTCCTTGGCACTCATCCAGTCCATAAAGAAGCAGAACCAGGTACCCTATGCAGTTCTGGGCTCTAGCTTCTTACTTCATGTCTATAAATTTCTTTATCTGTAAAAAGGGATCATTATCCAAATAAAGCCCAAGGTCTGCTTTCAGTTCGTCAAAACCATTCAACTGCTTCCTCCAAGGGCAAAGCAAGAAAGCAAGAAGTAAGGAGTTGAATTCTCTAGTCACCTCTGGTCTTCAAATGGTCATGAAGAGAAGGAGGCAGAGGCTACATAGCTCTTCCTCTCGAAGGGATTTCACCCTATATGAAAACTGGAGGGTGTATTTTATTATTGCTCAGACAGATTAGCATTTTATCTGGCTTTTGTTCTAACAAGGTTAATAACATGAATATGCCAGGTACACTGAGAATGTTCACAACAGAGCAGCTTGGGGTAATATCATTTGTGTAGCCATGAAAAGTGGGGTGGGTAGGGTGTTCTCAACCCAACTTGCTCCCAACCAAACGACCAGAACGAGTCAGTCCCTATTCTAAGCCATGGTCTCTTCTGTTGTGGAAGCCCAGCCATAGACCCCAGTCTTCTAATATCTAATTTTAGAATATTTTGTGAAGATGAGCTTAGCATAAATTCATAACTCTCTCCCTCTCCCAGGCCAGCAAGCACCTAGCACAACATAATTACTGTTAAAACTCTGAAACAATTTTGTATATTTCTGTGCCCTCCTGCCCTGAACCTCACAGTACTCACCCCTGACCCAGCCCAGGCACCCCAGGATTTAGCAATCAAAGAGTGAAGGCCTAGAACAGTGGGGACAGGGTTTCTGCAGGGCCATGCTCCGGTAGGAGGTCTTTCTGATTGGTCCCATCCCTAGCCATACAGACACATCACAGATCAGCCCTGCCAGACTGAGGCACTAAGCTTCATCTGTAGCAGAGAGGAGACCCAGCTGAATGCTCAGCATTATTTAAAAACCTTTATGATTCCAAAGGAAGATGAGCTCACATTGCCAGACCAAGACTTTGATGAATGAGTTGGAAGTGGTTAATGAGGGGCCTAAGACATTACACATTCAGTTCGTATCTGACTAAGATGTTTATCTTCTATAAAGGGTGTCCAGCCAAATCCATGGATAGTTCTGAGATACCTGGCAAGTAAGTAGGCAAAATGTGAGTGAGGGAAAGGATACACACTCATTCAAATTAAAACACATAACGCAATATATTTATATAAATATACTCAAATATATAACATGTATAAGTCTTCTTATAGAGATATCTGTACATGTAAACACGCATTTACCTACAAGTACACAAATGACCTGGTTAATAATACAGTGTTATCATTTAGTGGAGGTGGGTGTCAGTTTAGCCATGTGCGGGATATGGATTTGCTGGGAAATGGTCCTTGGCAGAAGGATTGGTATGGAGAAACAGCAAAGACATGAAAAAGAAAGGATGCAGAGAAAGATTAAGACAAGGGAGCTAGCAGCTGCATGCTGGGCCCACATCAGCTGCTACCTATGAGACCAGGAGGGAACAGGATAGTTAACATGGCTTTCATCATATACACAATGCTTAACCTGTTCTAAGAATAAAACATTCAATGGAAATATAAAATAAAATGGTAAATACTTTAAATAGTAGGACTGTGTTAGTTTATTCAGTCATCTTTGTATTTTTCTGTACACTTTCTTTTTCAAAAGATAATGAAGATCATTTCAATCTCTTCTCCATATCCACATGAGGCCTGTTGCCCTCAGGTGTTGATGACAAGAATTGTTTGTGGGCAACCCCAATCCTCCCCTACTCCAAAGTAGCTCAGATTTCTAAATTAACCTAAACTAGTCCTTTGTAGATTAATAAACTGGTTTTTTTCCTCATGATTAAAACTAATATAAACAAGACCTATGAGATCACAGAATTTGGAGCCTAAGCAAGATTATGAATTCAAAGATAGCCTGGGCTACATAACAAATTAGAGTCCAGTCTGAGCTACATAGAAAGACCTTCAAAAAACCCAAAGCAAATGAAATGAATAAAATGGATGCATTTCATTTTTGAGTTCAAGCATCTGTCAAATGCAGAATGAAGTTTCTGGCATGCTGGGCAGAGAGATCGATGGCTTCTGCCGCATGTTGCCCCTGGCTTAGGAGGACAGACAGATGATATGTGAGGAGGAAAAATGAGAGTGCACTGTGGGCAGTGTGTAATACGGACATTTTTACTACTACATATTGTCTGAGACAAAGAGGTTCGTGATGGAGCCTTGGGGGCTATCTTTTCACAAAAGGACATTAAAGGGAGTCCAGAAAAACTCATATGTCAAGAAAAGAAAGAAAAGGGAAATGCAAGACAAGGAAACCCTCCGTGCCAACGTCATGATGGCACAACGTCTCAAAGTCCTTAAAGACAATAGATTAAAGGCATGGCAGTGGCCCTAATAGGAAGTGGCAGTCTTGACTAGGTGGAGCCTAGAGAGAGGAAGTTAGGTCATTAGCAATGTGGCTTGAAGGAGAATCTGAGACTTCAGTGTCCCTGTCTTTCTCTTGGCTTCCATGCCACTATGAGCTGAGCAGATCTCGTCCTTCATGCATCATCACAACAATAAACTGAGGGTCAGTCAGCTAAAATATCTAAATCCATGATCCAAAGGTAAACTTTTCCTTTAATATATTGATTGCCTCAAGTATTTTGTCATAGCAATGGGTAGCTAACTAACACAGTCAATTAGATATTATATTACAGCACTCACAAACCCCATAGCTAAGTAGTAATGTTCCTAACTTACACATGAGGAAATGGAGGTTCTGAGAATTTCTGAGCAACCATATGGAAGCCAAAGAGCAAATATGGATTCTCACTCAAATTTGAAAGTTTAAGCCTGAAAATGGAGTGTATGAAAAGACATAGGCTTCATTAAGGCAGAGCTTGGAGCCTTCTGGTCCACAGGCCGTCACTTTCTGCTGTGTGATACTCTCTAGTGTCAACTCAACTGGCTTTAGAATCACCTAGGATATTGAGGCACGCCTTTGATTTATCAATAACTATTTTTCAGAGAGAATAACCCACTTAAAATGCGAGCAACATCATCACAGGGACTGCAGGCTTGAAGGAGGAAAATATTCTCTGTACCATGGTCAGTCAAGAGAGGTAAGAAATCACAGCCATATATTCCTGCCATTGCAAACTCAATGAGACCCTCCAACCCACGATGAACTATACCTTCAAAATATGAATCAAAAAAATATCTTGTTAGTGATCTGATCTTAGCAATTAAAATTAAAAGAAACAGATATGTCTGTTGACAAGCAAAGATCAAAATTATTTGTGGAATATGACATTTGTTTATTTATAAATGACATGAATTCCAAATAAAAAGGAATATGACCAAGATCAAAGAGATGCAATATTAATTCTAAATCATCACTCTTGGACATATCATCTCTCTACACCTTGGCCCTAGCTTAAGGTTGCCTGACTTTAAAAAAGGAGATGCTTTATTTCTACCTGTGGGGACACATTGTCCTTGATCATTCAGGACTAAATAAGGCAGCTCAGCCTGGATCAGGGGATGGGAGATAGCCAAGGACAGCTTGGGGGGGGGCACCACCCTGGATGCTGCCTAATCTACCCAACATGGGGACACACTGTTCCACAAACAGGATGACAATTAATAGAAAAAAATCTGCTCTCACACCACTGCCAAGCATGTGTCAGGGTCTCAGCTGCTGGTGTGCTTCCTTGGGGGAAGAGCAATAATGCCCCATTCTTCCCTTTGGTCCACATCCTGATATTTGCTCGTAGAGAAAAGGGAAATGGTTGTAAAAAAAAAAAGCAGCAGCGCTCAATGCCAAGGGCCCAAGGATTACCCAAGACAGAAGGCTACAAGTCACTCGGCAGCCATCCCATCTAAACCTGTGGAGTACTGTGGACAAATGGTAAGGGCTGGCAGAAAAATGTATCTTTAGTCAATGTGCCCAAGAGTAGTCCGGACTCGTTTAAGCCATTAAAAACCTATTTCCTCTTTGGAAATTACCAGCATATGTATTTCTCTTACTCAGAAGAGTTCAAACTATTCACAAAAACTGAAGGTATAATTCAAAGGTAGAACAATTACCCACCACATTTAAGTCCCCTAGGTTCAATCCTGGCTTCTGCAAAACAGGAAGAGAGGAAGGAAGAACTGATGGAAGGATGGAGGGGAAAGGAACAAAAGGAGAAGAGAGAGGAAAGAAGTTAGGAAGTGCAAAGGACGGAGGGAGGGAGGTCCAGAAGAAAAGGAAAACCGTGGGTGGCTTGCCTTCATTCACGGCTTACTTAAATTCATCAAAGCAAAGCATTCAGAGGCAGAAGCCTCCAGAAAGACCAGTCCACCTGGCCCCACATTTCAACCTGTTCAATCATTTCTGCGTAGTTTCCTATATGCCAGTGCTCTTACCTTTTAAGGAAGGTCCAGAACCTTGAAAGTAGAATTAAATCTAGCCCCATTTATGCACAGATACTCAACCCTTCACCAAATATGGTCAACACAAAGATTTACTTTTGCATATGATTCCATGGAAGTCTGTTCCTATAAATGTTATTCATGTCTCTGCTTTAAACCCTGGTCCCCAGGGTCAAGACTCCCACCACAGAAACTAGCTTTGAGTATTAAAGCCTTAGGAGTTCACCTTTCTGGATTTCATAATGCCACTGGCAAACATCACCAAGAAGGTTGCTCAAGTAACGTTTAACTCTCCCTCCCTATCCACCTCTGACAACATCAGCCATGCATGACAGCCCCAGCTGGGAAGACATCTTGAAAATCAAGGTTCTGGATCAGTAATGCCCAGTTTCTTTCAAATCATTTGGCCACATCCATGGATGCTAATTCACCATATTAACCCCTCCCATGCCAGATGCCTCCTACGAGCTTTGGCAGAGCACCACATCCAAGCACTCCACTTCTGCCATAATGGGGTTGAGTATTCTGTACATGGAAGCTGGCCAGCAGATTTAGAAACCATGTTGCTCTTGGCATCCGTTCCAGGACTCTGTGTAGAGCTACGTGCTGAGATACAATGGCACGAACAGCTTTTCAATACCAGAGTTCACCACCCTCCACCTCACTGTGCTAAGTCACAACAAGATTGCAAAGATAGGTACAGACAAGAGAAAAAAATCATTCAAATGAACGGCCCCTTAGATTACCCACTAATGAAAACAATTGCCATTTGCCTCATACCCAACTCCCTGCTCAAACTGTACTCATCACGCAAGTCCATCTGAGCAACCAGTAGTTTTCAGCATTGCTGTTGGGTTCCTATAGATCCTAACACAGTTTTCAGTCCATAATAACCCCAAAACAGCACAGACAGGGGTCTCTACCAGAGTTACCAAGGTCCAATGACCAGAGGCATTCTCAGAGAGCAGATGGAGGTGAAACAGTATCTTTTGATCAAAAGGTGGAAACCATGGAACTCTTGGGACTAAAAAAGCACCACCTTACCCTTCATTCCAAATTTGGACCGGCGACCATATTTGTTGATCATGATAAAGAGAACCACCAGAAGGACGCAAGCGAAAGCAGCAAGTCCGACTGCTATGGACACCTGTCAGAAGCCAAACATAGAAAAGTCAGGAGCAGTCACAGGAAGCCCCCAAGGCACTCAGAAGTAACACATGTGCCCAATGAGAACCACTGTTATTGAGGTGTGTATAGCCAGAAGTCTACATGCTGGGTCCCACACGCACCCCAGGACTCCTATACACATCACAATGTCACAATGTCAAACTATCGGTTACCCTGGAGTAAAGTCTTTAAAAGTCATTTTCTGATATCCTAAGAAAACTTTAAAATTTTTGTTTAACAAAATGTTAATCAGCTAAATTAGGGAGCATTGCCTAATTCAATATTCTGAGCCCCTCTTACCATGAGGCCATTCTAGAATCACAATAGCATGTTGAAAGAAACATCTGTCTAGTGTTTCAATGAGCAAGCAAATTCTTCATCTTCCCACTGAAATCTTTACAAAGAATTTCTACTCAGAGAAGTTTAGGAGTTCTGGACTCAAGAGACTCTTTTCCACTTTTCCCCAGGGAAACCTCAGACTCTAAGACAGGCATGGGAAAAACCTATATAAGGAAATTCTCTGAGTAGCTCAGGTTTCTGTAGGTTTGCCTAGTCAACGGGCTTTGCAAACCAGCCCAGCCAGACTCCTAAGAGACTGGGAATTTCAAACTGTTCTCTTCCTAGCCTTGAGGCTTGGAGCAGGTTCTTCAAAGGCTTCTTCAAACAATAAAGTACTCCAGTCAAACAAGGTCAGTTTAAACCACTATAAAGGAAATCAATCCTCCTTGCTTTTGCTTTTTCTACCATTGGTTTCAAGTGAGAGACTACATGGACAAGTTAGCACCTCAAATGAAGTCCAAAAATGGCTCTACCCTTAAGTATGTTCCTTTTAACCAGGAAGTAACTCACCCCAAAAGTGTCTTCCTCCGGTTTGTGGGTCACAGTGATAGGAGGTGTAGGGCTCGCATCAGACTCTGAAAAGAAATACAAAAGAGAGGAAGACAGTTAACTGACTGGCCTCAAAGAAGTGCCTGCCTGGTCCTTGGGAAGCAGGTCTCTAGATACACCCTCCTAACTGAGCAGACCAAGCTCTAGTGTAGCTGCCCCCCACCCCACACACACACCCCCTACCTTATGCATGCTACAGTACTACAAAAAGAAAATCCGAAAAGAAAGCAGTCTCTGTCCCACCCACCTCCTACCTGCCTCCCAGAGAGCAGACTACAACAAAAAGTCCAGGACAGGAGTGATGGAAATGGCTTGGAATCCCGGCCAGGGGGAGGATTAGGAAGATTTTAACAGTGGCAGCTGCTGTCACTGACTTCATTACCCCTTAACTAGGGCATGTCTTTCCTTCTCCCTTCCTGGCTCTCCTCCTGTTTCCTTCTCACTCCTCAGTGAATTCCAGGCTCACCATCGTAATAAACAGCCCTCTAGACATTCCCCTAAGACTGGTTTGAGAACACAATGGCAGTTGGAATTAAACACCAGTCAATGGGCCAGGAAATAGCACCAAGTGTCATTTCTATCTACAGTCACTTCCTTGCAAGAAATGGCCCAAGTTATGAATTCTCTAAAGGGACATCTGAGAGATTATAGGATTTTTTTTAATGACCAAGAACAGGTTAAGGAGTCGGAGATGGCATTTACACATTGCCAAATGGCCAGAGTGTTACTGCGTAGGGTTGTTCTACTGTCTCTGGCCTGAAATTAGGCAGAAATGGCAGTGATTGCTGCTGATTCCATCATGGGATAGAAAATAAATAAACAAACAAACAAACAAACTAAATGCCAACTCCTTCAAGGATTACCCAGTCCTACCCTCAACTCTGTTCTAACTGAGTTTCAGTGATACCATTCAAGGGCATGTGAGCCCATGAGAAACAGCAGTTATACCCACGGTAGGCTCTGGCCAAATGCTTGATCCCTTAAGGCAGAAGAGAAATGCTGTCAAATTTGCAAGCTCTACATTTTCTCCATAAGAGCAACTGAGAGATCAATGGGGGTCTCAAAGCCCATTATTCACTTATTTCAGCCTTTGGGATGTCTTAGTACATTACCTCTCTACCTGGATAAGGTCCATACTATAATCATACCTCAGAAAACTCTCTAAGCAAGTCAAAGTAAGGATATAATTCAGTTGCATTTAACCCCAGTACAGAATGAGGGGCTTGGTAGTCCTGTAGAAGCAACTGTGGTACAGGGCAACTGCCCAAGACAAGTGGACCTAGGTCTTCTTCTTTTTCATAATGTACTAAGACACCCTCAACTGCCAAGGAGCTAGAAACATGGACTAGGCAGTCTGCATTAAACAGTCACCAAATTATCAGGACAAAGAGTTTTGGTGCCAAAATGGAACCAACTTACCAAAGTCAAAGAAATCTGTGCTCTCTGGAAAAAAAAAAAAGAACAAAACGGCAGTTAACAAATGTAATAATAACAAAAAGGTAATGGGTTGTATAGAGCAGCATCATACTAGCTGTGATCTCTCCCACGTACCATGAGTCCCCACTCTCATAGCAAAAAATCCTTCCCAAGTCACCCTCTCCAACCACTGAACTACCTCTTCATGGGGGCACTCCTACAAAATGGAGGCTTTGACATTTGTACATGTAGCCCCTGGTCTCAAAGAAGGAGTCCACTTGGGAGCTAACAACCAAGCTAGTTTCATTGTGAGGCAGAGAATTGAGGACCTATCCACATCCCTGACCACAGCACCCCTCCTTTGGGTGCCAGGACACCAGAGATGGCACTTCAGAGATGGCCTAGCTATGACCCTAAAATGAATCTTCTTCCTCCAAGATGGGTAGGAAATGCTGACAGCTCATTGAGAAGTTTGGGAGACCCCTTTTTATCATCCATGTGGACATGTGTTATCTGAACTTTGACTTGTAGAAATGGTTCTCCTAATAATGAAAGCTAAGCCTCAGTCGGACACTGGTTAGGAGCCAGGGGCTGTGCCCAGTGCTCCAAGTGCTGTGTCATCCAATCCTCATAACCTCCCAGAGGATGGATGGCAGACTTCTAGAGATTAAGTCATTGAACACTGGTCATCTAGAAAGAAACTAGAGTTGATTCAAATCTAAAACTGGGCTCTTACCCACTCTACTAGCACTGCTCAAACTTGAGCACATAATGGAACAAACTTCAGGAGATGACTGGTGTTACCTACCACTGAAAGGAAGGAGAGTTTCCTACAGAAATGAACTGTTTCAGATATGGCACAGGAAAAACAAAAAGTGTGCTTGTGTGTTCAGGATAGCAAGAAAGAATTTAAAGATGTATGGTCCTGGGAAGGGAAAGCAAGCGTCGATGCTCAGGTAAGATGTCAGACAATCCAAATGAACACTGATAAAAGCCAGTTTGTTGTGGACTGCATGGTGCTGTCTCAAGATCTATATGACTGAGTTGTAGCTTCAGTACTTCAGAAAGTCACTCTATTTGGAGACAAGGTGCATTTGTGAAAACTGGGTCATTAAGTCCTGATAAAAAGGCATTAGGACATAGATGTGCTCAGGGGGAGGGAAGGTCAAGCAAAGATGCAGAAAAAATAGAATCTACAAGCTGAGGAGAGAAGCCTTGGGAAAAACCAAGCCTGACAACAGTTGGTCTCAGATTCCCAACCTCCAGAATTGAGATAAAATGGATTTCTGCTATCTAAGGCACCCAGTCAATACCACTTTACTATGACAAACCTAGAAAGCAAATGCATGAATTATAAAGACACGGACAAGTCCTTCATAGAAACAGATGTCTAGTTGAACAAATGAGTGGGAGTTCTCCTTACAGTGGAATTCCAGCTAACAAAGGGGAGGAGCAGAAAGCACTGTCATTCGAGAAATACTATATAGATAACTGTGCAGGCAAGAGTCATCAATGAACTTTAAATTCACTGTATGAAAAAGATAGTGAGAATCAAGCTATTTGTATCTTCTCAAAGCCTTATTCTGATTAGCTAAGGGTGAACAAAGTCACTTTGCAGTAGAAGAATCTGACAAACAGCATCTGACCAAGTGATAAAGTTGACCTCATCACTGATAAGCCATGGCAACATCCTGCCTTCTTCAACAGGATGGACCAAAGGAGTGGAGAAACATTTCCATGATGCTCTTGCCAAAAATAAAACAAAAACAACCAACCTAAGGACCTATCCCAGGTTCAAAGGGACTGAGGTCACGATATAGCAACTAGACTTGGTGTCTGCCTAATCCTGGGAGAGATCTTATAAAACACAGGACAGTGTTGGGGCCACTGATCATATGTCAGCAGTTGATAAATTAGATAACCCTGTTAAATAGATGTCTGTGTCTTGGCTTTGAGCACTATATTGTGGCTGAGTGAGACATCAACACCTGGAATAGGCCAAGGGAAGGGTAGAAGAAAGTTCTCCTCGGTATTTGGTAACTTTTACCCTTCTTAAGGCCCAATTTATTTCAAAATGAAGTGAAATCAAATCAGGACTAATGGTCCTCAACCCAGAATTTCTGATTCATGAGGTCTGCCTACATCTTAAGAGAGTCTATGTGTTGCTGAAGATGGAATCCAGGACCCCACACATGTTAGGCAAGCCCTCTACCACCTAACAATACCCAGAGGAGGCTCTGGTACATTCTAAATAAACCCTTTACCACTGATCCACACCTTCAGCTCCTCATGGTGCATTTTGAACGAGTCGTCTACCACTGAGCCATTCCCCCAGCCTGGAGAATTTGTCTCTCTAAGTTCTCAGGTGATAATGATGCTGTTAATCCTTCTGAGAGCTATGGCATCACCACAATGCCAACCTCCCTCCCCCGGGTCATAAGCCTGCCAGGCCCTGAAATATAAGAACAAATCATTCACTGGCTGACTGTTGGCTGCTTCACTCATTCATTCACTTACAAGACCCTTGGCTAAGCCTCTTAGAAACTGTAGCCATTGGGCTACTTAACATAGACTAGCTAGCTTTCTTCTATGACTATTTGCAGAAAATGGGGTGCCTTCTGTGAAATCTATCAGCAAATACGCATAGCAGTAACTGTTGTCTGGTTGGTTTGTTGTTGTTGTTGCTGCTGCCTGTCTGTATAACTATGGGGTAGATCTGGTCTAGGGGATAATAGGGAAGATGGCAGCTTTAGCCTAAGCTTCAAAGCATGAAAAGAGAGAGGAGCCAGATTAATCAACAGTAACCATTTATTTTCTATTTCTCTGCAGACTTCCATTTATTGGAGAATATTTTTCCAGCAGCCAAGTATTTTGGCCATGTGTTTGAATCTTGTAATCTCAAAAATCATTCTATGACTTTTGAGCATGAATCAGCAAGTCCTTCACTGGAGCCAGTCAGCATTCATACATGCAAAAAGCATGTCAGCTTTGGAACAGGAAAACCTGTTGACTGCACTCTAATGATAGATGGAAATCACACATTTATGCTGGACTAAAAAGGATACTAGGAATTACCCATCCTCTGACTCCTACCATAGGCTGGAACAATTACAGGACCAGCAGGTACAGGGCTGTGCAGTGAATGGATGTATATGCTTCCAACAGTGCCCCCAACAGTAACACTTCAAGCAGCACCGTTCCTGTGGACTAATATTCACAATTGTGTGAATATGTGTGTGTGTGTGCATGTGCGTGTGTGTGTGTGTGTGTGTGCATATGCATGTATGTATGTATGTGTCTGTCTGCCTGCCTGCCTGTCTGCCTGTCTGTTTATTCTCTCTCTCTCTCTCTCTCTCTCTCTCTCTCTCTCTCTGTGTATGAAAGAGAGAAAGAAAAGTGCATGTATATATGATTTTTATGTGCACAGCCATGTGTAGACATGCAGAAGCTAGATAGCTCACTGAACAGGAAGCTCACAATTTCAACTATGCTGCTCTTAGATCAGTCTGTCTTGTCCCTGCCTTCCCAGCACTGGGGTTACAGGCATGCACAACCATGTCTGGCTTTTTCAAAATTGCTTCTAGGAATTCTAACATATGTCCTCATGCTTGAAGAACAGTAGTTCTCAACTTGTGGGCCATGACCCCTTTGGGGGCAGGGTCAAACGACTCTTTCATAGGGGTCGCTTAAAACCTTCAGAAAACACAGAAATTTGCATTATGGTTTGTAACAGATGCAAAATTACAGTTATGAGGCAGCAATGAAATAATTTTATAGTTATAAGGAACTGTATTAAAGGTCACGCATTAGGAAGGTTGAGAACGCCTGTTGTTGAAAAGAGCTGTTGTTGAAAAGAGTAATTTCTCTAGCTCCTCATCACGACTTTTTTTAAAACAAGATTTACTTTTCTTAGGCTTATTTATGTGTATGTTGGTGGCACAGAGACTATTAAAGGTCATCGGATCCCACCGGTGGTTTTGTGATGCATATATAGTGTACGTGCTGGGAACTGGAGTTAGGTCCTCTGGGAGAGTAGCAAGATCCCTTAACCACCAAGCCATTTCTCTGCCACCCCGTCACAACTTCTTGAGAGAGAAGGAAGTTAAACAGTTGTCTAAGGTCACACAACTGACAAGGAATTGTATATACACCTGAACTCTGATTTTGAGCCATAGTCACTACCTTAACCTGCCCTGGGACTATCTGCTAGAATCTCCCACCTGGACTGAGAATGACTCCTGGTCTGGAACTCCTGAATTCTCCTCACCTCTGCACCTGAGAAACCATAGCAAGAGCCAACAGCACTTAGGACTTTATTCAAGAGCACTGCTAAGCACTTGGTAGATTGAACTTCATTTACGTTGCAATGCAACCTAGGCAGGGGCTACTGTAATCATGCCCATTCACAGGTAAAGGAACAGAGGCACAGAGAAGTTACCACCTTTCACAGAGCACTGCTCATGTGCTCAGCACCATCCTAGCATCCTGGGCCATCTGTCCTGAGAACCACAGATGGGATTTGACCTATACCTGCCCAACCTCAGAGTTCTGGCTCTTAACCATAGCACTTGGCTGCTTGAAAATGAGAGCGAGATACACATGATAAATGAGATATCTTAACACTCTCAGGCAAACAGAGAACGGGATCCATAGACTGCCTTTGTAGCCAGCACAAGGTTGAGCTTAGAGGGTTGTAGGTTATCCCTGCCTGTTCCTCCAGATAATTTACTCTTCTGAACATTGTGATATCTTGTCATGTGACATGGCTGGCCCATCTTTCCTGTCACAGCCTTTTGATCATCCATCTATTGCTTTAACACAAAGGTTCATAAAACAAGCAAACTTCCGCACAGAGTGGTCCATCCTGAAATACGGAAAAATCTAAGGAAGGATCCTCAGTTGAGCTGCTTTATTTTCCAGCTTCTCAGGTATTTTATATCCCACTCCTTCCCTCCTCCTGGGGCTGAGTTGCCACCAATTGCTAATGGTAGCTGATTACCAAGGAGGGATTGTCAAAGTCACTCATGGAATTGAAAACCCATCTCTTCAGAACTCACTGCAGAGCCTCTGGTTCAAGAGGACTCAGGAAACTTGAGAATTTGAATTTTAAGTCATTTTACTCATTCCCAGGTGGTACTGACTCTGCTTGTCTAGAAACCTTGAGAAGCAAACCATCGACAACCAACCATGGCAAATATGTGTACGCACAGAGCCTGTGTCTACATGGCTGAAGGATACTGAGATGCTGTTTTATCATGGAAGGAGCAAGGGTAAAACAAGGGCTATATTCTTCACATCACCCATTGCCCCTGCTGCCCTGGAGCTTTCAGAACACTCTCTGGAGGAAGGAGCTCAGAGTGGCTCACCTCCCTCTTTAATATTCCAGGACTCTCTCCATGTCCCAAGAGCTTCCCTTTGGAAACAGAAATTCTGCTTCACTCTACAATTAATATCTAAATATTCAAAAGCCATTTATGCCACAGTTCAGGCCAGGACTCATCTTCTATCCAAAAGAGATCCCACTATGTGAGCACACTTGGGCAAGGGGGAAGGTCAGAGCTTAGAAACTGCTAGGGTCTCAATTATCAGCTCATTCTAGACCTCTTCTGGTGTGGCTCCATAACTCCTTGGACATCAGTGACAAACATTTAGGACAACATGCAGCCTCACCTCTCCAGTGTCACTTGTAGGGCCCCAGCTCTCTTTCCCTTACATTGAGATAAATAAGCTTTCCAGAGTCAACACTCTGTAGTTATTTATAGCTGTGACCTCGCGTTCCTCCAAACAGATGTAGCATGGTGACAACTTTTGATGCCTCCCTATTTGGAACTGGGTGATAGCAGTCCATACACTTCCTCTATCCCTTTAGAACCTCTGACTTCTAAGGATGAAGATCAGGAAGTCGCCTAGTCTGTCCTCAGCCCAAATCACAGAAGTCACTGAAGAAACACAGCCACAAGGGCAGAAACTTGTCAGCTGCATAACCCATCATGAAACACTGCAGCAGCCTCTCTCTTTAAGCCTGTTTGGACTTTTCTTCTTCTCTAACTTCAGGAAGGTATTTGGACAGAATGAAAGAGGCAGAGTCATCTCCCCAAGTTCAGAGGTCTTCCATTACTACAACTACTGGCTCCAGTCAGTGTGACACTTGTACCATCAGAATCTGGTAGCATCATCTACTTTTCCATTAAGTTACCATGGAACAAAAACAGAAAAGAGCCCAGCCCTGGAGGCCAGGTCCAAAGCAAGCCTTGCAGCTGAGGTTTAAGCAGCAATCCATTAAATATGAGGTTGGTTGTGATCAACTCTGAAGTTCAAGGCAACGGAGAGCTACTGAACCATCGTCACATACCAAGCCTGCATCTTAACTCATTCAACAGTCATAAAACTCTTAATGGAGTAATGCACTTATATTTGTGTGCATTTCACAGCTGAGGAAATTGAGGTGTCATAAAAGTATACCCTACAGCCCCGCATATCATTCTCAGGTAAATATAGCACCGGGTCAAGATTCTCTACCACATCGTTCATCTCTAAAGTCCCAGATTTCTCTACTATAATACAGAAGATCTTTATATGCACAGCAGGTTTTTCTGGGCGATCGTGGAATTTGCTGTGATAGCCATGGAAACTGGAGGCTATCTTAGTTAGTACAAGATGCAGATAGTGGCTCTCCCTGTCCCAGTGTGAGATCAGTTATTCAGATAACTAGGCATCAGTGCTGTTCATTCTTTCCAACTATCTCCCTCATCCCCCAGCTTCCAGAAGAGATGTGGACATGCCTCACCTGGAAAGGGCTCCTTAAGGAAGTGGCCGTTGATGGTCTGGTTGGCTGTGCCCAGGGCATTCTTAGCAATGAGGGTGTAGTTGCCATTGTTGTAGTGGGTGGGCTTGTTGAAGAGCAGGCAGCCCTCCGAGATCTCACCCTCCTGGTAGTAGTCCATGTGAATGATCTTGGACTCCCTCAGTGGCTGTCCATTGTACAGCCAGTGCAGCGTGGGTGTCGGGTTGCCACGCACCACAAACTCAATGCAATGTTCCAGGCGTACCTCAGGCTCCACCAGGCTCACCACACGTGGAGGGTCTGTGGGGAAAAGCAAGCTGATATCGAGGACACAGATTCTCCTATGTATTGAAGAACCTTCTAGGAAGTAGGATGGGGATCCCACTTCTCACCCTGCTCTGCAAAGTCTGAGTGAAGCAGAGTTCCCACCACCAGACAGTAGAAGGGAAAAACATGTGTCTTTATCTAAGCTCCCTGGATCTATCTCTATCCTGAGATGCAGACCTTTCATAGATGCCAAGGGTAAAGTGGGCCACCCTAAAAGACTTTTGAAAATGGAACTGAACTAGAGAAGTAAACTTTCCACTGCATGAAGGAAATTTTCTTGGATGTATTTTTCAGGTTTGCCTTATGAAAGCCCTTCTTGAAAAACCAGGCTCATGGCTCTAGATCAACCCTAACAATAGATCTGCCCCATTCCAGCCTCCACCTGGTACCTCTCTGTCCTCCATGATGCCATGCACTTACAATAGACAGTGAGAGCAACACTGGCATTGCTCATGCCCACCACGTTTTCTGCAATGCACGTCAGGGTGAAGCCATTGTCCTCACTCGTCACGTTCACCAGGGTCAAGTTGATGGCATGTACATTGGTCCAGTTCAGATTGGTCTGAAAACCCCAATCAGAAGACAATAACCAACCAAACAAGAAACCAATGCACAGAAGGTGGAGCACCACAACAAAGATCAAAGTAACAAGAAAGTTGCATCTCCATAGAATCTGAGTCTATACGTTTCTTCCCAGAGAAACAGGATCACAATTTCCCCCTCTTCCTTATAATTAAGGGATACTCATCCTTTAACTCTTGATGGGCCTGGTTATAGGATACATACCTGGTGGGTGTTGATAGACTGCAGCCCGGTGACTATCCAGTCCACATCAGGCAAAGGAGAGCCAGAGCCATTGCAAGTGATTACAGCATTGTCTCCTTCTCGGACAGTCAGGTTGACGTGGCTCACACTGATCTCAGGGAGATCTTGGAGGATAGAGGGGAGAAGATGAAATGTCAGGTGACGGTACACAGAGGAGCTCTGCCTCCAGGCAGACTGTGGCACTTCTTGCCTTGCCCAATGACAACTCTGCCACAGCTAGTACGACTTCCCCGGACTCATGTGAGACCCTTGTGATGGTTAATATCAATTTGACAAGCTCAAAAACCACCTAGAGACACCTCTAAGCATGCCTGAGAGAACTGAATAACCAAAGAAGGCAGACACCGTTCTATGGACTAGGGCCTGACTAAACAAAAAGGAGACGCTGAACTGAGCACCAACACTCATCTTTCTCTCTGATCCTGACTCTGGATACAAAGTAGCCAACTGCCTCCAACTGCCCTCATGCAGCTATGCCTTCCTCACCATAATGGGCCATACCCTCAAAATGTGGGACAAAATAAATTCTTCTGTCTTTTCATAGCTCTTGTCAGATCAATGTGAAAAGTACTAGCTATAACTCCACTGCCAGCTGATTGACAGCTCCCACTCCAGAGACCGAGGAACTAAGAACTGAAGCACATACAGCGGGATGCTCCTACATCTGCGTGGTGCACCTATTCATGGAATGCCATCCTAGCAGCCACACCTACAGCTTCAACCACCTTGGGTACTGTCTTTCAAATTGGAGTGTGTCCGGTTCCATGGGAACTAAAAATTCCATTCTCTAGTCTCTGGTTGGGCATAGAAGCCAATGTTCTAGAAAATACCTCAGAAGCTCTTGATACAGTAAGTCTAAAGGGTGCACCTTAAAACATGCTTCTTTATGTTTGATTGACAGGTGACTCAGAGAGAAAGGGAATCTGATCAGCTAAGAAGGGCACATGGACCCCTTTCTGCCTTTCTTCCTAGAACTACTCTTCCCACAGCTGGCTCAAGATAGAAATGACCAGGAAGGGGAAAGTCCATCTCATTGGCACCCACTGCAGAGGTCAAGGCTGGAGACAGCTGGCAAAGAGGCCCGGGCAGGCCAGCCTGAGGCACAATCCCTTCTCTGAGGTATGTGAGATGCTGGCCAGACCAGACAATGCTGATGCTCACTCACCACACTGACTGATGTTCATGCGGAAGAGAGGGAGTTGGGAGCCATCAGCACTGATGCAGTAGAGGCTCTGGCTATCCAGCCGTGCCTCCCCCTGTTCCTGCCACAGCTGCATCCAGCGGATGTCACAGCTGCAGTTGAAGAAGTTCTGCTCCAGTCTCCTGTGGGCAAGAAGAGAGGGGAAGGAATCCCTGAACGGTGGACCGCCCAGCTCCCTCCCAGGGCTGAGGCCAGTGGGCCACTGCTGCTCCTCCATGTCTCAGATAAACAGTCATCATGTTTCCTCTCATTTGGGACTCCAAGACTTCCTATAGATGCATAAAACCATGAGGGAGGGGAGGATGGGGGGGGCAGAGAGACACAGAGAGAGAAAAAGAGACACAGAGATAGAGAGACAGAGAGAGACAGTCAGAGACAGAAAAAGACAGAGATAGGGTTGAAGACAGAGAGACAAGACAGAGAAACAGGGATAGATATAAAGACAGTCATGAAACCAGAAGAAAGGTGAAGGAAAAAATGAGAGGAGGAAAGCAGCTGGGGAATGAGGAAAGAAAGAAGAGCATCTGGGAGTGAATATGATCAAAAACATGTTACACTTGAACTAGATTATCTTAATGGAACCCTTCACTGTGTGTAATGAAGATCACCAGTAAAGAATCAAAATGAAAAAAAAAAAGTAAATAATAATAAAAATAATAATGAAAATAATAATAAATAAAAAATTAAAATGAAGTAATAATAATAAGACTGAGGAGAAAGCTCAGCTGATAAAGTGCTTGCCACGCAAGCGTGAGGTTGGGAGTTTGGATCCCCAGCCCTATAAAATGCTGTAAATGCCAAGTGGGCGTGGCCCGCCTATAATCCCAGCACTCAGAAGGCAGAGACACAGGAGTCCTAGAGCAAGTTGGCCAGTCACAATAACTGGAATTGGTGAGCTCCAGGTTCAACCAAAGCAAACAGTCAACAGGAGCGGCTGTACTCCACACAGAGGTGCGCGTGCACATGTTCACATACGCTTATGTCCACATACGCACACATACTCACGCACAACACACGCGCATATGCTTCTTACAAGTAAAATAAGAGGCCCTTGGGCCTGAGGGTGTTAGATCCCCCAGTATAGGAGAATGCCAAGGAGGGAAGATGAGAGTGGGTGGGGGGTGGGGGAATACCCCCATAGTGGCAGGAGGAGGGGGAGGGAATGAGGAGGTACCAAAGGGGAGATCTGGAAAGAGGGAAACATTTGAAATGTAAATAAAGTAGGAAAAAAAACTATTAATAATAGTAAAGCAAAGAGGAGGTTAAGTAATATCACAAAACAATAAAAGAATAAAAAAATAGCATTAAGTTCATGAACTTAGTTTGAAAAGTAATAATTTCACTGAAAAAAAATTACCTCACTTAAGTCACTGGGCAATGAAACTCTCTTTTACATGTGTCAAGCTGAGATGTTCGCCTCCTTAAAACTTTGCTATGGCTTCCAACTGCGTTGGAATTTAAGGCCCCATGAACCTCGCCCCCCCCCCACACACACACACCACACACACAGACACACCTTCCACAATGTCATCTGCTGCCTCGTCATCAGTAAAGCCATACTCAGCCTAGGCTTCTCCATCATCCTGTGAGGTCACTTCCTCCCTCACCCCGGCCACTATCCAGCCACACTGACCTTGATGGGTATTAGCTCACTTGTGTGACTGGTTTGGACCTGCCTTGGAATTTTGGGCCCTTGCTGTCTTGCTTGCCTGCCAAATTCTCTCCCAACGTTTCTATAAGATGGGTTCTCCTGACTTCATAAGAAACTGTAGAGCATCTGGCCACCATCTACACCAAAACCACTACAGTCCTGTCCTGATGATGTTCAACCCCTCACTAGCTGCATTCTCCTGCCTAGAATTTATTATTTCATAAGGCTTAATTATCTACACTGGTTTGTTTTTGTCTTCTCAGATCTTTTTAAAAAAAAAAAAAACAACTCTATTGAAGCTAGAGATGTAACCTGTTTTGTGCCTCACTACTTCCACTGTACCTAAGAGTGATCCCCAAACACATGTTCACTGGGGGAATAGGTAGTTAGCTATTTCCAAGCTATATTCCAAGCCCATGTGGGACCAGCTTTATTCCTTCATGAATTCAATGACTCCTTAATGAGTGCCTGTTCGGTATCTGGCTGTGGTTGAACACTATTAATAGAGAGATGAATAAGACAGTCCTTGTCCTCTGGGAGCACTCACCTCAGTGAAGAGGAATGGCCGATAGGGAAAGAGTCAAGTTCAAAGCCCTTGTTCTCCACAGATTCTCCTTGTAATTTAGAATAAGTTCACATCCCTCCTCTACTGGGGTATTAGGAGAGTAATGAACAACGCTAATCAATCCCCCAAACCCTTAAAGAGTACAGGCTGAATCTGAATGCCAGGGCCATTAGGGGAACATGATTCTCTCTCTGGTCTATTGAGGGGATTGATCTGTTGGCACCTGGAGGAAAGGCACTTGGGTCACTGCGTATTTTTTTTAAGCACTGGGTATTTTTGACAACTGGCAAGTTCTAAAATAGTTAGGCAAGCATCAGCATTTGTCAGCTTGCAGGAAAGGAGTGAGGTTCAGAGAGAGGAACCATGTTCCTGAGGACTAGGACAGCACAGGTGGAGTGTACAAACAGCCACACGGCTTATCATCCTCTTAGCCTGAGAGCATCCATGACTTCTTGTTCTTCAGGCTCTTTCAGACAAAAGGAATGGGAAGGGACCCAACCTTTCCTGGACAGCTGCTTCTCCCAGCAATCCCAACAGGTAGCTGATATTGTCCCTGCCCAAAATCTGAAGTGTGTAATGGTTAATCATCACTGTCAGCTTGATGACTGGATTTATAAACACCATGGAGACACACTTCTGGATGTAAAGAGCCTAAATGAAAAAGGAAAGACTTGCCCTGAATATGGATGAAACCGTCCCAGGTACTGAGAGATACTGAACTCAGTTATAAAGAGAAAGCAAGCTGAGGATCACCACTTGTCTCCTCTTCTAACTATGGATGAAATATGACCAGGTGTCTTATGTGCCGACCATCATAAACTCACCACCATAATGGAATGTACCCTCAAATCACCACGAGCACATATAGACTCCTCTTTCAGTTGCTTCTGTGAACTGTTTGATCACAACAGTGAGAAAAATAATTAATCCGAGGAGTTAAGATGCATGCTCCATGCTCGAGCTTCTCACATAATCCTCTGTCTTTAGACTTCCCACTGCCTTCCCTGGATGAATGCTGCAGAGCCCAGTGGGCCACCCACACTGTTGCCCTGATTTCCAGAGCTCTTGCCAAGAAGACTAAGGGAAGAGGTAGAAGGAAACAACCAAGGAAAGCGAAGTTTAGCCAGGGCACAGTGCTCATGTCAAGGAGCGCCTGAGGGGGAAATACAAGTGGTGGAAGAGTTTAACAGCACTAGGACATTTGGAATTTGCCTTCAGAGCAGTAAGGAAACTACTGGCACTAAGAACTAAAGCTTGGGCCAACAGGTACAATGTTTTATAAACACAGGGTCACCACGTACAGTTGGGTGGTTTGTGCACTTCTCAAAGAATTCAGCCAATGCAGTGCTGAAACTCAGACCCTGTGCTCTGGAATGGAGCCACATCACTGCTGATGAGGGTTAGCTTGTCTAACTCACATATGGGCATCAACTAGACTGGTTGGTAGGACCTAGCCCTGTGTTCCTGAACTTCTGTTCTCGTAACTCCTGTTCACATTGAAACTGGCAAACATTATCTCCCACTCTCTGGGTTTCTTCTTCACTTCATTGATTCATTCCTTGCCCATATAAAAGTTTTTTGGTTTTATGAGATCCTATTGTCAGTTGTTGGCCTTAATTCCTACTCAGAAAGTCCCTTCCTACAACAATATCCTGTAGGGTACTACCTATGTTTTTTTTCTAGCAGAAGTAACATTTCAGGTTTCAAAATGAAATCACTGTGATCCACTTGGAGATGATATTTCTGCAGGGTAACAGATACAGGTATAAATTAATTGATGTGGAAGGAAAATTTTCCAAGCACCATTTGTTGAAGATGCTGCCTTGTCTCCAATGTGTGTGTGTGTGTGTGTGTGTGTGTGTGTGTGTGTGTGTTTGCCTCTTTGTCAAATATCAGATAGACATAGTATTACAAGTGTTCATATTTGGGTCATCTGTTTTGTTCTATTAGTCTATATGTCTGTTTTTTTCTAGTACCATATTGTTTGTATTACTATGACTCTATAATATACCGTGTAATTTGCAATAGCCATTCCTCAGTATCATTTTTTTTTTTGCTCAGAATTTCTTTGGTTATCCAGGGTCTATTCTGCTTCCATATAAATTTTCAGATGTTTTTCTATTCCTCTGAAGAATACGGTGGGTATTTGAATTGAAATTGCATAGAAACTGTAAATTGCATTTTGTAAGATAGTCATTTTCACAATGATTTTACTGAACCATGAACATAAGCTGTTTCCCCATTTCCTAGCATCCCTCTCATCTCTTCATACATCAGAAGTCTTCTCTGAAGAGTTCTTTCACCTTCTTGGTTGGGTTGCATTCAAGGTATTTTACTAAGGATACGGTAAATTCAAATGTGTTTATAATCTCTTTTTCATCGTGTTTGTTGTCGGTATATAGAAAGGCTACTGATTTTTATAAGTTGATTTCATATATTGCTACTTTGCTGTAGCTGTTTTTGTGTTACTAAAAGTTTCCTAGTGGAATTTAAGGGAACTCTTATATACAATATCAAATGTAATATCATCTTCAAATTGGGATAATTTGACATCTTCTCCTATTTTATCACTTTAATTTCTTCCTCTTGCCTTATTACCCCAGCTAGTGTTTTGAGCATTATATTGGAAGGGAGTGGGAGTAGTGGGCAGGCATCCTGTTCTTGATTCAAATGGCTCTGTTTCAAGTTCTTCATAGGGTAATGCTAATGGTGGATTTGTCATACACAGCCTTTATTTTGTTGAGGGATGTTTTATTCTCTCTAGGATTTTTGTCATGAAAGCATACTGGGTTTTGTTAAAGGTGGTTTTTGTATCTTCTGATGTAACCTGTCATTTTTGTCTCCCACACTCAGAAAGTCAGAATGGCTAAGATCAACAAAACTGTTGACAGCAAATGCTAGTGGGGATGTAGAGAAAGGGAGCCCTCATCCACTGTTGGTGGGAATAAAAGCACCTAACAGCACTATGGAATCAGTATAGAGAATCACGAAAAAGCTAAAAATGAATTATCACGTGACCCAGCTATACCATCTTTGGCATATGCCCAAAGGAGTCAGTATCCATCTCCACAGATACTTGCTCCTCTATGTTCAAAGCTGCTCTATTAACAGTAGCTAAGAAATGGAAATAGTTTAAATGCCTTTCAACAAGTAAATGGATAATATAAATGTGGGACATAAATAAAATGGAATACCAGTCAGCTGTAAAGAAAAATGAAACTATGAAGTTTGCAATTAAACTGATGAATCTATAAAAACTCATATTGAATGAATGAGCTAGACCCAGAAAGCCAAAAGCTTCCTAGCTCTGAATCTTCAGGAGTAGGTAGACAACATGCAGTAACTGAAGAAACCAGGAAATATAAAAAGCCCAGGTAGGGTGAAGGGGAGGGCTTAAGGGAATAACAGAATACAAGTGACCTGAAAGGGGTGGTGGAAATGGAGAAGATGCTGTAATTGGAGGGAGATAGTGGGGTCAATACAAAAGGAGAAAGAGAGAGGAGGGGCAAATAACCCCAAGGTTGTTTGATAAAACCTTGGGGAATATTTTATAACTAACTAAAATAATGTCTGCTTATGTATGAAGCAAAGTTGTGTCACTTGTGCTACCAAGGTTCCCACAAGGGCTACAGATGACCTAACAAAAACCCCAGTACCAGGCATGAGAAACCCCATTTGAGTTGTGGGTCCCTAAACAATATTGCTGTTACCTTTGGTTGCCTCTCAGAGGTCAAAGGTCAGCCCCTACTAAAGAAGACATCACACACTTAGGGCACAGAACTTGGAAGACTGGAGCTAGATCTAATCCAGCAGTTCTCAACCTGTGGGCTGAGATCCCTTTGGGGAAATCACAACCCCTTTAAGGTTTACATATCTTGTATATCATATATTTGCATTATAATTCATAACAGTAACAAAAATTACAGTTATGAAGTAGCAACAAGTATGGTTGGGGATCACCACATGAGGAACTGTATTAAATGACTGCAGCCTTAGGAAGGTTGAGAACTACTGATCTAGGCTGAAAGCTTCCTTCCTGCAATCTGTCTTCCAAAATACCAAAAAGTACTATGCAAATTACTAGAGGAGGAAAACAATCAATAATCCTATTTAGATGTGATGCTTATCAATCACAAGAATGATCAGCATGACGAGATAACCCTAAAATATCCCTAAAGGAGCAATAGCCACACTCATGTGTTGGTGAGAACCAGCGCCTGTCTAATTGGACTTAAGGCCACCCAACAGAGGAATCCATGCCTGGTACAAGAAACCTAGCCAACTCCCTGGGACCAGTCAGGTTATAAATACTAGAAGAGAACCTACTATTCTTACTAGACCTGCCTAATCCCTAACTATCTACAATCTAAATCTTATCCTTATACCCACAGATAAATGTGGCTCACACTACTCATCAGAGAAGCTTCTCTTTACAGCAAACAAAGACCATTACAGAAAACCACAACTAGACACAATGTAAAAAGCAATGGATCATGGAGCCAACTCTACCACATGACTCGTAAACCTAAGACCCCCTGAGGAAGAGGGAGCAGAACAATTGTAAGAACCAGAGGACGTCTGTTTCAAGGTTGTGTCTCCTATAAATGGCTGTCTTAAAAAGATCTGAACAATGACAATATCGATATGTATGCTAAAGCGAAAGGAAGAAAATTTTACCAGGTCCAATCCTAAGACAAATAACTGCAGACCATTAATGACTGTCGAGAGAGGAAGAATTAGCCTCTCCTAGGGATGTCTCCAACCCCCACAATTGTTTACACAATATAGAGGGGTTGGACCTGAAATCACATACACACAACAAAAATCAACTCAGCAAGTTATAGCTATATATTTGTACATATATAAGCATATGTAGCAGTAATAATAAAAGAATAAGAGACCATCAGTTTAGGAGTGAGGAGGGATCATGGGAGGTGTTGGGAGAATGAAAGGGGAAGAAGGAATTGATGTGATTGTATTTTAATTTTAAAATATTCCTTAAATATATAAATACATAAATTGAAACTGAGGAAAATGCACAGCACCACAATGCATTACCACAGACTCTCTTGCTCATCAAAGCCATGTTGCTTCCATGTCATGCAGTCTCTGAGAGTTTCCACTGTCCCCTCAGAAGAGGATATGAGGAGAAAGGACAAATGGTACCTCAGAGTCCGTTAGGGAAGTAAACATCACCTCACCTCCTACCTTCACCTGAGAGGATCATGAGAACTCTGACCAAGGTTTCCATTGCCCACCCTTTAACGTACTAGAGTACAGAGACAAAAATTGGGGAGAGATACAAGTGTTCTGCGGAACACAAACAGTAAGGCACGCTTTGATGTGTGGCTAGAAGAGAAGGAAAGAAAAGAGTAGAAACAGAGAAAGAGCTAGTGAAGAGGAAGGACAGGTGCTGTGAAAGATGGGCTGTTGGTCTCCAGAGGGTGGGAAATTACCAGGAGAAGAAACTTTGGGTTGAAAGCAGAGGAGAAAGCAAGAGCAGACAGGGAGAGATGGAGTACAGCAGGAATAGAAGTCAGGGCAGGCTATTCAGTGTGTGTGTGTGTGTGTGAGAGAGAGAGAGAGAGAGAGAGAGAGAGAGAGAGAGAGAGAGAGAGACCCACCACCACGGGACCCCTTCTCAAAGAACAGGAGCAGGGTTAGGGGAGGATCTGAGGAGGTACTGGGAAGAGGGGATCTGATATGTAAAGTTAATTAATTAATTAATTAATTAATTAGAAAGAAAAAGTCAAAAGGAAAAGGAAAAGAGAAAGAAAGCAAGAAAGAAAGAGAGAGAGAGAGAGAGAGAGAGAGAGAGAGAGAAAGAAAGAAAGAAAGAAAGAAAGAAAGAAAGAAAGAAAGAAAGAAAGAAAGAAAAAGTCACACCAGGGAGGGAGAAGTCAACAAGGTCCTGGAGAAGGAAAGGAAGGTGAATCAGGAAGCCTTGGAGGAGACAGCCCCGAGCTATGTGAGATGCCTATGTAGCTGAGAAGTGAGACAGAAGAGAAAAACATAAAAATGAAATAAGAGAAAACACCAAGTGTGGGGATGTGTCAGATGCATCAGCTGATGAACTGCATCTTGTGTGATCATGAGAACCTGAGTTTGAGTCCCCAGGATCAGTGTAAAAAGATCAAGTGAACACTCTAAGACTAGCAGTGGGATGGCAGAACCAGAAGATCTGGAGTTTGATTAGTAGTTAGTGAGTTCCGGACAAATAAAAGACCCTGTCCCACAAAATAGGTGACTGACACCTGAGGACTAACAGGCTGACCTCTAGGCTCCAGAGGTCACAGTATGCACTTGCATACACACACACACACACACACACACACACACACACACACACACACACA
>JADRCH010000016.1:15961705-15972217 GCA_019843965.1 Rhynchomys soricoides
ACACACACACACACACACACACACACACACACACACACACACACACAAAAGAGTAACCAGAGTAGTATTTCTATCATTCTTGCTGCAGTGCCCTACACATGAATTTCATTTAGCCTTCTCCAAGGAAGCAGCGTGGGGAAGGCAGGGACATCTGATCCTAAGGGCATCCTTAGGAAAGCAGAAAACCAAGATCAGTGTTCAATCAATGTAAAAGAGGGCAGCCTTTGGAAAGGAATGATTTGGGCTCCCCATGCAGAGACCTGGGGAGAGGCCTGGTAACCCCATTGAATGGCATTGAAAGACCAGATGCTCTAAGATATGCAAACCAAACCAAGTCAGCCTGGATTTCCCCAGCTGCTCACCTGAAAAGATGCAGCCATTCATTATTAAATAGATGTATAAATACAAATTATTTACCTGCGTTGAAAAGACTAGACAAGGAGGAGATTAAGCAGCGTTGCCTCAAGCCACATAGAGAATAATACAGTCCAAGCTCTTGTTGGATTCCATGTGAGGACACAACCCAACATCTCAGTGGCCCAAAAGGCAGACCATGCCAAAATATCCTGAGGCTGGCAGAAGAGTCAGCTGAGCTGTCTGGGATGTGCCAGACACTGGCTCAGTAACAGCTCATTTCCTTCCATCCTTTCTCTCCCGGGCTTTGCTTTTACAGCCTGGTCCAGGAGAAGGGGTGTACCTAAAGAGCTGGTCCTTGCTGTTCGCCAGAGTCTACTAGGAACTTCTCGGGAACAGGGGGTATGGGGGTATGTGAGATGGCTACTTTTCCTAGGAATATATCCTAGCAAAATGCAGTTTAAGTTCCAAACTGTGGAACCCTGCACATCCCATGGATCTGATGCACAATCAGCTTTATATCCAGACAAGAAGAGGTTGACAAAACAGAGAGACACAAACGTCCTAGTTCTAAGCTAGACATTGTGGTTCCCTTCTCCCATGCAGTCTGAGCTCAGCAGAGGAGTTTCGACCATAGCTTCTGGGGCAGACTTGCTCAGCTTAGAGCCCTGCTCTGTGCTCCATCAATAATGCAAGAGGCCCCATGAATAATACAGCAGCAACTGCTTCAGGGCACAGTTTATTGGTGCCCAGCCCTGGCCTCAAGATGGTCCAAGGCCTAATCACAGGGCCCTGGGGAGTTCCCACAGATTAACTCAGCCTCATTCAGGCACAGGCACAAAGGAACACTTTGCAGGATCAGCCAAGGCCATGATGCTGTTCAGAAAACATTGATTGCCCTCTGGTCATCATGAGGGTGGTTTCCTTCTCCCCTTCAGACCACCAGCACTGCCAGGTACAATTTTTGGTCCAGATTGTACAAAAGAAGGAAGAGACCCACAGGAGCAGGGGCAAGGCCCACCAGACAAAGGGTGCAGCCTAGGCCTCCTTAAGATAATCAACTGTGTTAAAAGTGCATAAATAAAAGATGAGCTAACTCATTTCTCCTGAGTAATGGGTTGAACTGTGCCTTCCAGAGCTATTTGTCCATGTCCTAACCGCAGGACCCATGAGTAGGATCTTCTTTGTTGATAGGATCAAGGTAAAGATAAAGGATTGAGATTATTTTGATTTAAGGTGGTTCCTAAAACAACATGCAAGAACTGATACCTTTAGAAAGAGTCTGGAGGAAGAATGGATGTCAGTCATGAAGAAGGTGGCACCAGGGATGGTGCCACAAACCCAAAAGCACCAGGAGCAACCAGTATCTGGCAATGTCAGAGAGGACTTAAGCCCTGGAGCCTTTGAAGGTAGAAGGGTCTGGTGACACCTTAACTCAGACTTATGGCCTCAGAATGATGAACAAAAGCATTTCCATCATTTTGAAGTCACCGGGTTTGCGGTGACTTAATAAGGCAGGTATCAGAAATAGGACGGCCAGAAAATCCTCCAAGACTCAACTTTAAAATCTGTACGTGGGGATGAGTGCATTCCACATAGTTTCTCTTTAGCACTAATATGTGTCTACATACTTTGTGAGTTAAAAGGGAATCACAAAGAAGCCAAAACTACAATAGCAATAGAGTTAGTGATGGAATTCCTTGGATGGATGTGTATTGCCTGAGGGCTTTCAGAGTGATCTCAGTCGAGACTGGAAGGAAGGCCAATACTAAGTTCAGCCCAACCTTCTCCAACACTGAGCGAGTGTTTTACCAAGTCGATTAAATCTGCAAATTACAACAGAGGTAATTATCACTTTGCTTTAAGAAAATGAAATATTCCAATCTATTTTAATCACGTCTGCTCCATGTCTGTGGGGTATTAAGAGAAGCCTTCTCAAGATGCATTAATGGTCCTCAGAGTGTTTCTGGAGCGTTTCTATGCTGTGGGCTGATGAACCTCTGGCGCTTCTTGCCATTGACGAAGTTGTACCATGGGATCCAGAACCCAAACATCTTTTCTTCCTTTATCTCTAAAACAATCTTTCAGAATCTTGCTCTGATTTTAGGACAGACAGTTCCAGTTTCAGGGGGAAAAAATAGTAGCCAGAAACTCCTGAGCACAGTACAATGCCATGCTAGATTCCATCAGATCTACTACTGAAATACTGTTGGCTGCTCCATAGCAAAGTTCAGAGGATACTCTCAGCTCGCACTGTAAGAAGGGCACTTCCTGAGCCGGAGGAAGACTTAGTCAGGTGCTTGCCAAAGGTCCTCCCTCCAATATCACAAAAGTAAGAGTCCAAGAAGCATCTTGGCACACAGCAAGAACTCTGAAATGATTTGATGATCTGGGGTTTGCCAATCAGGGCTGCCGGCCATCATGGCTCCTGGGAGGACAAGCTGAGCATTCAGAGTGGCACCATATGAGGAGGTGAAAGAGAATGATTTTTTGAAACAGAGGCTTCAGGTGGTAACCATGCTAAACATCATAATATAGTCTCCATATTACCAATTCACCAGCCACGTGATCCCTGTCTAGTTACTTGACTTGGCTCAGCCTTGAATCCCTCATTTGCAAAACAGGTTAAAATAACTCCCATATGGGGTAGTTTTAAGGACAAGCCAGGACCCTGTACTTATTTATTACTTGGTGCCTTTCTTCTTCTTTCTCAATGGAAATGCATAAAAACCCTTCTAATAAGGAGCCTCAACTCTGTCAATTATACCATCGACGGTTACATCAAGAATTGTGTTGTAGGAGAGAGGTTGGTTGGGGCATGGCAAAGACCCTCAAAAGAGCCTTCACGGCAGAAGGAGACTTGCTAAGAAATAGTTAAATGTCCCATTTACCCTGTCTGTTTCTGCAAGTGTTCAATGGAAGTCTCACACAGCTGCCTCAGGACTTTCCTGGCTATCTTAGCACACTGAGTCCCTCTCCTGCAAGGCCACCACTTGCTGAAAACACCGGACACATCCCCATACTCCATCCCACGGGATTCATCAAGCAGACCTTGGCGGTCTAGATGGCTCATGGCAGATGGCGCCATGTGGACTAATCAAGAAGTCAGAAAGAAAATCCTACCCCCTCTTCCATTGGTCAGGAAATGCGATTGTTTGGATTTTAATCATAGCCACAGCTAAGAGCCAATGTGTAGTCCCCTTCAGCCCAAAGATAAATGTTCAACTCTCAGCATTCAATTCTTCTTCAAAAAATAGACCCCTACCAGGGTGATTGTGCCTTAGAGGGGGCTGCTTCTTCCACCACTACAATTTTTTTCTGATTTAACACTGTGACAGAAATAAAATACTATTTGGACATGGTGGCACTCATACACTGACTCACACTGCCAGGAATGTCTTCATTCCTCCATAAGTTATAGCTAGCTCACCGGCATATTGATCCCAGGCAAAGATGAATGCAGAATCCCATGATCCTCTGGGAGAAATGTGACATTTTCTTTAAATATATATCCACAGAACAACTGTTTCTAAATCCCCATGAAGCAGGTCACCGGGGCAGCACACAATTGATTTCACATCCAACGATTTCTTAGAAAGAACACTGAACATTTTCTCAATAATTCAGCCTTTAGCAGACCCTGGCATCTTGAGGAGTGCTGTCACTGTCCTCCCCTATGTGAAGGGGCAGGGATCCTAGAAAAACTAGATGCAAGCAAGATGGCCTTCTGCCCCCAATAAGTTAGAGGTCATTATGCTTTGTGGTGGTTTGAATGAAGTGCCTCTTATGAGTCTCAGGCATTTAAAAACATGGTCCCCAAGTTTTGGTGACTATTTGTGAAGAGTTGGGAGGCGTGGCTTTGTAGGGAGAGATGTGTCTTGGGGTAAGATTAAGGTTTCAGAATCCTACAACCACCCCCAGTGTGTTCTCTTGGCTTCCTGCCTGTGGGTCAGGATGTGAGCTCTCTCGGCTATTACTCTAGTGCCTGCCGTCATGCTCCATGACTGGTGATGGACTCCTCTCCCACTGTAACTATAAGCCCCAAATAAACCCTTCATTTTATAAGTCACACTGCTCATGGTGTTTTATTTCAGAAACAGAAAAGTACCTATTACCTGCTTCATCATTTGTAATTTGGCTGGATTATGAATCACCTAAGAGACATACCTCTGAGTATATCTGTGAAGGAGCTTGTAGCGGGTTAATGTAGGGGCTAAGGCATGCCCTAAATGTGTTCAGCACCATTACATGGGCTAGGGTCTCAGGCTGAATAAAAAGGAGACAGTAATAGGGCATTAGTGTTCGTCTCTCTCTGATCCCTGACTGCAGAAGCTGCCCCACACTCCTGCTGCCATGCCTTGCTTACCACGGTGGGCAATATCCTCTCTGTTGTAAGCTAAAACTAACCCATTCTCTCTTAACTTGTGTCTTGTCAGTCTCCTTTTACCCACTGGTCTAAAAGAGGAAAGTAATAACTTATCCATGCCACGCCAATGAAATATGTAACTGATATAGAGGAAAACCTAGCAGAGAGTCATGGCCACACATTTGTTGCAGAGAATAAAAGAGGCTGAAAACAGTGGGGGACAGTTAAGCATGAGTGCAGGCTTTCAGTCTGCCCATTACCATTTGTCTAACAGGTGACCTGAAACAAGAGTCTTCCCTTACTAAGCAATTCAGTGTCCTCCAATATGGAGTGCTAGTGACAATCCCTACCTTACAGAATTGTCCTAAGGATTAAATTCTATTAAAAAGCATACATAACTAAATAGGTTCCTTGTCACAGTGCCTGGCACAAAGGAGGAGTTTGGAAATCAGTGATGGTAATAGTTGTCGTGGCCATACCAATATACCCCTAAAGGTCCTCCATCAAGTTAGCTCAAGAAGGGAATGAATAGAACACACCAAATACAACAGTCCTGACACTAGAGGTCTGTGACAGAGTATGTCTGAGATAATGTTTTATAAGTAAGATTTTGTTTACCTTCCTTTAGCTATTGTTGGAGGTGCTATTGGTACCCCTAAATCTCAACCAAATGGGAATAAGAACTCTGATCATTGGGCCTACTAGTGCTCATACAAGAATATCAGAGTAGTACCCTAGCTGGTGTGTGTGTGTGTGTGTGTGTGTGTGTGTGTGTGTGTCACACACACTTCTAAGAAAGGAAAGCAATATACTCTAATATTGTTCTTTGTTGTTGTTTCTTTGATTTGTTTTTAAGACTAGACCTCATTGTGAAGCCCAAACTGACTAGCCTGTAACTTATATAGCTCAGGCTAAACTAAAACTGTTGGTCCGTCTGTTTTTACCTTCTAAGTACTGAGATGAACACAAATCCCAGTTAGCAACACCTGTCTTAGTCAGGGTTTCTATTCCTGCACAAACATCATGGCCAAGAAGCAAGCTGTGGAGGAAAGGGCTTATTCAAGCTTATTCTTCCATGTTGATGTTCATCACTAAAGGAAGTCAGGACTGGAACTCAAGCAGGTCGGGAAGCAAGAACTGATGCAGACCATGGAGGGATGTTTCTTACTGACTTGTTTCTCCTGGCTTGCTCAGCTGGCTTTCTTATAGAGCTCAAGACTACCAGCTCAGGGATGGTACCACCCACAAGGGGCCCTCCCTCCTTGATCACTAATTGAGAAAATACCTTACAGCTGGATCTCATGGAGGCATTTTCTCAACTGAAACTCCTTTCTCTGTGATAACTCCAGCTTGTGTCAAGTTGACACAAAACCAACCAGTACACCTTCAATCTCTCTCCATCTCTCCCTGAGATGGCTTTGGAAGGTATTATGTAAGCCATCAAACCATGAGGACAAGGATAATGGGCAAAGTTGTCAGGGGTAATGAGGTACTTGGGTATAAATAGTCTCATTTCTATCAGCTGGTCTGAGAAAACCAATATAACTGGGCAGGTAGACAGAGAAGCAGGTGAAAGGTCTGTAGCCAAGGCAGAGGTCCAAGGTCATGGTCCAAGGTCATTGCTTCTTGGTAAACACTGTGCTCACAGTCAGGGAAGTTGGATCTGAGTCACCAAGTGAAAAGGAACATATGAGCAGTGTCTCTAAAACTCAGACTCCCTAACTCTATCCATGCCTCAATTCTATTTCAGTTTATTCCTTGATTCATTCCCTCAACATAATACACTGTCCTTCATGCAAAGAGATGACCCTGATGACTCACACAGCAACATGAGTTATTTTTCCCTAGCAGTGGTCACAAATTTTCACTCATCCAGCCAACATCTCTTTGCACAAAATGGCTGGCTGGGGTAGGAGTGCATTGATCAGCCTTGGAATGCAGCAGAGCTAAGTAGTCCACACACAGATAAAATAAATAAATGCCCTCTCTCATGCTCACAACGCCTAGACAGCAAGCCAAATAAGTTGACAGGAAATCATGAGCACTGTAAAGGCCATACAGTCTGAAAATAGAAGGCCATATTCAAGTATCAATTATGCAAGTCCTGTATCAATGCAACTGTAGTTGATTCTAGGACTCAGAGTTCACAAAATGCAGAAAAGATACCTACCTCTCATGACACCTGTGGTAAATCTAAGCTCATGTAAGCAAAAGCATACCTGGTGAAGCTACAAAGTTATGTACAGCAAATGTTATTTATTACAAATTAATTGAGATTCTTATTATTATAAATATTAACAGGCAGGTAGATCAGGGGAATAGAATCGAAGACCCAGAAATGAACCCACACACTTATGGTCACTTGATCTTTGACAAAGGAGCTAAAACCATACAGTGGAAAAAAGACAGCATCTTCAACAAATGGTTCTGGTTCAACTGGTGGTCTACATGTAGAAGATTGCGAATTGATACATTCCTATCTCCCTGTACAAAGCTCAAGTCCAAGTGGATCAAGGACCTTCACATAAAACCAGATAAACTGAATCTAATAGAATAGAAAGTGGGGAAGAGTCTCTAACACTTGGGAACAGGGGAAATGTTCTTGAACAGAACACCAATGGCTTGTGCTCTAAAATCAAGAATCGACAAATGGGACCTCATAAAATTACAAAGCTTCTGTAAGGCAAAGGACACTGTAAATAGGACCAAACGGCAACCTACAGATTGGGAAAAGATCATTATCAATCCTACATCTGATAGAGGGCTAATATCCAATGTATACAAAGAACTCAAGAAGCTAGATTCCAGAGATCCAAATAACCCTATCAAAAAATGGGGAAGAGAGCTAAACAGAGAATTCTCAACTGAGGAAACTCGAATGGCTGAGAAGCACCTAAAGAAATGTTCAACATCCTTAGTCATCAGGGAAATGCAAATCAAAACTACCCTGTGATTTCACCTCACACCAGTCAGAATGGCTAAGATCAAAAACTCAAGTGACAGCAGATGTTGGCGAGGATGTAGAGAAAGAGGAACACTCTTCCATTGCTGGTGGGAATGCAAGTTGATACAACCTCTCTGGAAATCAGTTTGGCGGACCCTCAGAAAAATGAACATAATACTACCTGAGGACCCAGCTATTCCTTTTCTGGGCATATACCCAGAAGATGCTCCAACATGTAATAAAGACACATGTTCCACTATGTTCATAGCAGCCATATTTATAATAACCAGAAGCTGGAAACAACCCAGATGTCCATCCACAGAGGAATGGATACAGAAAATGTGGTACATTTACACAATGGAATACTACTCAGCTATTAAAAACAATGACTTCATGAAACTGGCAGACAAATGGATCTTGAAAATATCATCCTGAGCGAGGTAACGCAGTCACAAAAGAATGAACATGGTATGTACTCACTGTTAAGTGGTTATTAGCCCAAAAGTTTGAAATACCCAGAAGTCACTTCACAGCAACAGTAGGGTGGAGTGTGAGATCCCAAATGGAGGACTTGGAGAAGGGACTGAAGGAGCTGAGGGAGTTTGCATCCCCAGGGAGGCAGCAACAGTGGCAACTGGCCTGACCCCCTGATACTCCTGGAGACTGATCCACCAACCAAAGAATACACATGGAGGGACCCATGGTGCTGGCCACATATGAGGCAGAGGACGGTCTTGTTATCCATCAGGGGGAAGAGAGGCCCTTGGGCCTGAGGGTGTTAGATCCCCCAGTATAGGAGAATGTCAAGGAGGGAAGACAAGAGTGGGTGGGTGGGTGGGTTGGAGAATATCCTCATAGTGGCAGGGGGAGGGCAGAGGGAATGGGGAGGTTCCAAAGGGGAGATCTGGAAAGGGGGAAACATTTGAAATGTAAATAAAATATAAAAAAGAAACCAAAATGCTACTGCTAATTACCTGCAGATCACAAAACTAAATGCTGATAAAAGATGACATTCTGTCTTTTCAAAACAGAGTGTGACTAGCAAAAGCATCAGAAGTCAAGTCCCAAGATGGGGTGGGTCACTGTCCCTGAACATGGTCATTCTCAATACCATCCAATCCAAATAGCCCAGCCACCAGGTAGCTCTTCATGCTCTTGATACTTCCCACCCAACCATTACCGGCACTCCGCCACCTGGACAAAACCTTCAATTCTGAACTTACAATTCCCGAAGACTCAGTGTCTGGAAGAGCTGCCAGGAGAGTGTGGTGAGCCGGTTACTCGACAAGTTTCTGCAAAATTGATAAATAAGAAGGTTAGTTAAAGGACAGATCCAGCATCAGGAATGCCCTCGGTGGAGAACTTGGCATCTGGAGGCAGGCTCTGCTCTGCTTCTTTTTCTTCATTCTAATGTCCACCTGATGAATCTAATGATGTAGCTGTCGCTATATACTATGTTATACATTGCTAATGGTGTATCTGCTATTAGTTGAGACCACGGGGCAGCTGTGAAGAAGATGCTAAAGCCTTTATAAAGGGTAGGGTTTTACACATCCAAGAAACAACATGGTTCTCTTGGTTACACCTCCATACTGCCCTTTCATAAATGCTCAGGGAGCCTGTTTGAAGCAACCTTCTCTAGATGATAGTTCTGTGGATAGCCAAGCTCACAGCATCTTTTACATCCACACAGGCAGGAAATCTTCAGGTTTCTTATAAATTCTTCTTACCTGCCCCTCCCCCAGAACACATGCCCATCCGAGAGATCAAGACATCAGCCTTTTGTTCACACAGCTCTTCTCCTAATGGCTATTTAATTGTTCTCATTAGAATGTACAGGGGAAGGGAGCAGCCATTAGCCTTCTGAATAAAAGAAGAAACACGTCCATGGTTATTACTTTGCCAAGCTCAACAAACAACTTTTGATGTGACAACAGCCCTTAAAGACACCTCGAGAAATGAAGTGGCAACCCAGGAACAATGTACTCCACTGATGATGGGAACAGATGCAGTGCTGATTCCAGCTAGATAAATACCCATCCCCACACGAACATGTGTATATTTGTATTTATTAAACACATAGGTAACAAAACAAACCCAGACTCCTGTTTACATGCACATGCATGCATACACACACACACACACACATGCTCTCATGTGCACTTATGTTTAGATGACTTCTACTTGCTGTAGAAGAGTCAAATATAGGCTGTGCTGAGGCCTGAGGGGTAGACCATTAATAAGAAAGATGGAACCTTATATTCAAACTACAAATGAGTGAGCAGAAGGAAGAGTATAAACAAAGTGACATGAGGAATTGGGAGGGGAACAACTTCACTTGGGTGTTCGAAGAAGAGCCTTCTGAGAAAGTAACATGGAACATGGCAAAAGAAATAATAAGAATGGGCTGAAAGCCAGGAAGATGGCCATCCAGAAATGACGTTACAGAGACTGACTGTGAATAAGCAAGCCGGGGATTCATGCCACATCTACAGACCTTGGCAAGAGACCGGTATTACTCCTAAGAGCATAGGAAGTGTTGGGCAGCTCTTGGGGTAATGTGTTGTAAACTCAATACCACTTTTAAAATGGGAAACCAAGACTTGAAGTTGACAGGCTAGTTAGAGAACCTCAACTACCTTCTAAGCAAGAAAAGGGGGGGGGACGGAGGGGAAATAGAAATGGGAAGGGGGAAAGGCAGAGGGAAGGGGGGGAGGGAGAAGGGGAGGGAGAAGGGGGGGAATTGGAAGGGGAAGGGGAAGGGGAAAAAGGGAAAGAGAAGAGAAGAGGAGAGGAGAAGAGAAGAGAAGAGAAGAGAAGAGAAGAGAAGAGAAGAGAAGAGAAGAGA
>JADRCH010000016.1:15972227-16127698 GCA_019843965.1 Rhynchomys soricoides
GAAGAGAAGAGAAGAGAAGAGAAGAGAAGAGAAGAGAAGAGAAGAGACCAATGAGGAGAGATGGGTTCAAGGTAAGTGCTGGAGATAAAGCTATCAGAACATGCAGCTAGGCCTCAGGAAGGAGAACGGTGAATTGAGTGATGGATGCTATGGTTTGAATACAAGATGGCCTCCAAAGACTCATAGTTTGAATGTTTCTCCTCCAGCTGGTGGCACTATTTTGAGAAATCATAAACATTTCAGAAGCTGGGACCGACCTAGAGAAGGTAGAAAACTAGGGATGAGTCCTTGGAAATATATTACCTTTGGCCCCTTCTTGTGTGTTGTACAGCCTTCCACACACCATCATGATGCAATCCCTAAGGACATTAGACTAAGAAACCATGGACTCTCTGAAACCATGCGCTAAAATATTCATAAGTTTTAATGTCAAGATTTTTGTCACACAACAAAGAAAGTCATGAATCGACTGGTGACTAGTGAGGCATTTAATAGGATGAAGAAGCCAACTAACCAATCACATTTGGGCAGTGGGACCAAAATCATCCTCTTGGATCAGATAACAGAGGAGAGAAACATAAGAGAAGGTAATGGCAGATGGATATAATCCACTCACATGTTACATGCATGTATAAAAATGTCAAAATAAACCCATCATTTTTTACAAGTAACATCTATCAATAAAAGCTAAGGTATTGACTAAAGAGTTTCCGCTCCTTGTGAACATTAAGCTTGGGATGTCTATTAGATACCTAGAGAGGGGAACAAAACAGTCTATCAGAGAAATGGGTTTGTACTGAGACTCAGAGACCTGAGAATGTACTGAGTGTGAAACAAAAACAGATATTCAAACATAAGAACAGTTTAGGAACTGGGCACCTCCACCTTTTTATGAGCTGCAGCCCATTTGTGATAAAGATGGCTGGATCTTACACTGTCCTAAACCTACCAACGTTAGAATGATTTAGGATGCTGTTGGTAATGCAACCCAATGCCGAGAGTACAAAGAACTGCTATAGAAAGGAAAGAGGCCCCTTGCAGATCGCTCCAAAGCCTGCTGCTCTGTTCTCTCCCCTGACTTTGAGTCCACAGAGCTCTCCAGGAAGACCCAATGATCCCAAGAAGTTCTACACATCTCAGGACATGAAAACCATCATGTTCTGCTTCACAAAGCCCCTGTGGCTTACTGCTACAAACTTCTACCACTGTCCACTTATGACGAGAATATGGATTATACAAGAACAGTATCAAGATCATTTAAGGTAACCCCAGGGCAAGTTCCCCAAAGCAAACACTCCTGCTCAGAGGAACGCAGCAATGGGTCCAGAAAATTCCCAGAGAGGCACTGCCCAAACATAACCTTGGAGCTTAGAAGTTGGGATCAAAGGCCACAGGTTTCAGTAGCAGTCTCTAGAACTTGATCGCTATTCGCCTGTGTAATGTCATAACAAATATGAGTGCTTGGATCACCCAGGTAGAAGCCATTTTACTATCTCTGTTTCTCCTGCTTGTCTATGCCCAGTAAATATAGCATCTTTGGGAGTAAACTTGAACAGTGGGACTGGGGAAATAGTTCAGTCAGTAAAATATTTGTCATGCAAGCATGAGGACCCGAGATGGATTCCCAGAATACACATCGAAAGCCAGGTACAGCAGAACAAGTTTGTAACCCAAGCACTGTGGAAGTAGAAACAGGTAGATGCTTGGAGCCTGCCATCCGGATAGTATCTCTGAATCAAACAACTAGTGCATATGGCTCCTGTCTTAGGGTTTTACTGCTGTGAACAGACATCATGACCAAGGTAACTCTTATAAGAACAAATTTTAATTGGGGCTGGCTTACAGGTTCAGAGGTTCAGTCCATTATCATCAAGGTGAGAACATGGAAGCAGCATCTAGGCAGGCATGGTGTAGGCAGAGCTGAGAGGTCTACATCTTCATCTGAAGACTACTAGCAGAAGACTGGCTTCCAGGCAGCTAGGACTAGGGTATCAAAGCCCATGTCCAGAGTGACACACCTATTCCAACAAGATTACACCTCCTAATAGTGTCACTCCCTGGGCCAAACATATATAAACCAGCAAAGCTTCTAAGAGATGACACCCAAAGCTGACCACTGGCCTTCTATGTGTGTACACACACACACACACACACACACACACACACACACACACGATTAAATAAGCCCCAAACTTCCAAATTCACAAGGGAATCCTGGCAGAAATTTAAGAAGATTCCCAGCCTGTACTTTTATGTCCCTAGTTTTCTCCAGAGCTCCACTGAACACAACCTATGCTGTAGAAGCTAAGGACTGACACCATGCTCACTGAGCCTAAAGGCCCAGACTCCCAATAAAGCAGATCATTGGCCAAAGAGGCTTCTGGTACAAACAAGCAACCCTAGAGGCAGGACTGGCCCAGGTACACGAGCTCCTTTCTGCAAAAGGAACAGGCAGAGAGCGTGCCAGGAGTTCCGGGGAGCCCCAGGCAGAAAGCAGGCTGCCAGCCACGTCCGCTTACAAAGGTCATGCTTTGCTACAACAGGCAGAAATGTCAAGAGAAAATTGGATTCTGAAAGAAAGAAAATCATAGGCACTCTGGGCAAATAAAGAATAAGAAATAGCATTATCCTCCTCCTTATTACATGGGAAAGACAGCTGGGGGCCTGGGACACCTAGTAAAGAGCAATGAGCTTTTGTTCTTCCACAGGGGTGTGGCTTCATCTCCAGCCCACTCCTCCTCCACCTGTCCAGCCCCATCTGGTCCTTCAGATTTCTCAAGCACACTGCATTACTCATACACTGTCCACACACACACACATACACTCACATATCTTTCCACATACAAAGACACTACCATACAAGTCCCAGAAAAAGTGCAGTGTCTAACCTGTGCAGCTGCACCCAAGGCACTGCCCTAGATACACAATAGAAATACCCAGGCCCAGAGACAACCATACATTTCACAAACACAGGCAGGGTGTGCCATCCTCTGGCTATCCTGCCTTCTTGGGCATTTATGCATTCTCATGACACAGGATAGATGGGAAAATGGAGGTCTGGGGTGTTGATGAGCATTAGCATCCAGATGGACAAAACTCACTGCCCCAGTTTTCCTTCTCGCTGACACCTCACCTGGATCCATCTGTCAGCAGTTATTGATGCTCTGGTTATGCTGTTCATCAGACAAGAGTTTAATTAAGAGTCACCCTGCCTCCAAGCCCCACGGCAGCCTCCTCCTGTTGCCTCCTCCCTAGCAGATCCATTGTCATCTGCCTCTGACTTTTGCTTGGGTCAGTGGCCAGAATCTGAGCCACCTGATCATCGAATTAATTTAGTGAGTGGGATTTTATTTTATTTTTTTTTTATTTTCATATTTTATTTACATTTCAAATGTTTCCCCCTTTCCAGATCTCCCCTTTGGAACCTCCCCATTCCCTCCGCCCTCCCCCTGCCTCTATGGGGATATTCTCCAACCCACCTCCCCACCCCACCCCCCACCCACTCTCGTCTTCCCTCCTTGACATTCTCCTATACTGGGGGATATAACACCCTCAGGCCCAAGGGCCTCTCCTCCCCCTGACGGATAACAAGACCCTCCTCTGCAGTCTTTGTGGCCAGCACTATGGGTCCCTCCATGTGTATTCTTTAGTTGGTGGATCAGTCTCCAGAAATATGGGGGGTCAGGCCAGTTGCCAGTGTTGTTACCTCCCTGGGGCTGCACACTCCCTCAGCTCCTTCAGTCCTTTCTCCAAGCCCTCCATTTGGGACCTCGTGTGAGTGAGATTTTATGAGACGAGGCATCAAACACTTTCCCAAATCCAAACTCCATGATATCCTCTTTCTCCTCTCACTCTGTCTCTGTCTCTCTGTGTATGTCTCTGTATCTCTGTGTCTCTGTCTGCCTGTGTGTGTGTGTGTGTGTGTGTGTCCCTCTCTCTCTCAGCTGAGACTCCCAAACAAAGCCATTAATTTTGTCCTGCATACCTGGCCTCCTCCCAGCCAGACTCTGTGGTCCAGAGGCAATAAATAGGGATGATGGGAGCTTTGGAAACAAAGACAGAACACATATGGCCGCACTCTGGACCCTGTGGGTTGACAGGGCTGAGATGGCCTTCCTTACACTAACCATGCAGAAAACAGGGATCCTCTAAAGCAATCTTCTCTCTGCTGCACGACATGTCCTCTAGTGAAGCAGCCCCTGGACTATCCTAAAGGGAGATCCCGTTATTTTTTAGCAGGAGTGGAACCCTATGACTGACAATTGCCCTCTAGCCTAGGAGTCCTGTTAGCTTATAAAAGGGTTAGCAAGATGGACCCTACTGTCAGAAGAATCCAACCAGAGGAGTTCTCCCATGGCCCTAACCCCAGGCACTGAGATTTGTAAGGGGGACAGTAAGACCCATCAATGGAGATCCTGAAGACAGAGACCAATGGACTTCCTGAACTAAGAGCAGAGCAAATTTTTAGAAGCATCAGCTCTTCTAATAGAAGCAGACTCTGTGGGCAGTATGTCTTACTATTCAGTGGTGTCAGGGATGACTGAGGAAAGGACAGGACTTCTTCACGCTTTAAGCCATTCTACCCCACCCATGTACCACCAACCTGGACAACCAGTCAGACATACCCACTCATGTCAACATCATAGACCCCTCTGTCAGCTGGATCCCTTTCCAACTCCAAGACGCTCCCCCCCAACCCCCTCTGCATCACCTCAGCCACTCTAACTGGACTTCTATGGTCATGGGATGAAATGGTGCATGCCCTACAAACTTCCATGTTGGAATCCTAAGAAAGTTAACACTATTAGAACTAAGGCCTAAGTTCTAATAGTGCAGTGACTAAGACTGGCAGTCATTGGGATCGGTCATAATTCAACTTGACTCTTGTCTTTATGGGCATTGAAATGCTCAGAAGAAAGAGCATGGAGAGACATGGGGAGACTAGAGCCACTAACAAACTAAAAAGAGAGGCCTTGAAAGAAGTCAAATTTGGCAATACTTGGACCCTGAGCCTCTAGATCTGTAAAGAAATAAATGTCTATCATTGAAGCCACTTGAGCTATGGTGTTGTATCATAGTAGGCCTAGCAGACTAATACAAACATCTTCAGCCCTTTCATTTGACCCAAGGGCCTGACAACCAAATTGAACAACCCACTATAGTCTGGGAAGGACTCCAAGCCATGGTTTTCTGTCATCCTTCACGCTGTATATGCATGATCACACATGAACCAGCCTCCCAGACAAATTCCAATTGCTAATATCCAGTCTTCTATGGGTCCATTTGTTAAGCCCCTAGGTATACCCCAGCCTCCTCCTGCAAGAGATTAGTGAGATAGAATAACAGAGGACCAAAAAGATTTTCAACTCTCATTCCCATGACAAATTCCACTGCTGCTGGATTTTCCTGGAGGATTCATTCCGCAGCTACTGAAGGACATCCCTTCCATGCATCACGAGTTTTCTGTGCACTCAGCTCTGCTAGCAATGCCACAGCTCCTAGTCTGCGGCTTGCCACTTGGAAACATCACAAGGCGAACTCTAGCTATTTCTTGCACAGAGGCAGATTCTGAAAGCTGTGTCTCTCCCTTCCTTAAGATCTAACACCTCCTCAGCTCTCTGTCTGCCCCCTTTTTCTTATTCCCTCCCCCCCCACACTCCCACATAAAAGAGTACACATACGTTACAGGTGTATAGCTTGGTCTTCCTGTGGAACTCCGAACAGTGGGAGCAGGGGCTGTCTAGGACTCTTTTGCCTGGTTTTGGGACCCTTTTCCTCGTACCGGCTTGCCTCTTTCAGCCTTAATATGAGGAGAGGTGCCTAGTCTTACTGCAACTTGATATGCCATGTTTGGTTGATATCCACTACTGAAGACTCCACCTTTAGGACCTAATCTCATCCTGAAGAGAGATCCCCCTAACCACCACCCAAGAGATGAGGAGCTCAACAAATGAATTTGTGGAGCACCAACATTCAGAGCACAGCATACACAGCCCCTGACACATCACACTGGAATTCCTTTGGAAATACTGAAAACACAAGAAGAAATGTCTAATAAGGAGAATCTCCTTCTGCTGCACCAAACCATAGATAGATCTTCCTGAGCTGGAAAACACTGTGGGAGAAATATGGGACTGACATTCTACTGATCACTTACTCAAGAACCAGGAGTTCACACCTCGTGGTCTTGACTCTATGACTTCCATGCACTGAGAGTGAGAGGGAATATTAGGGGAGGGGTATCATCACCAAGACCTAATGATAGCACGGAGAAAGCCTCACAACCCGTCCCTTTAAAATCCAGAGCCCACAACAAGAAAAGTGATACTGGTACCCAAGTTTCTTCTTCAAGGCCAAGAAAAATGATTCTACATCACTGATATATTTGCTTTTGCCTCAATTAAATTGTTGTAAAAGGGGGTGGGGGCTAAAGCCATCTGAGCCATTTTTATTCAGCTAAATTACATTGGATGGCTCATTTAACGAACTTTAATGAAGCCAAAATGCTTTCTCTAATCAAATCTCAAGTGACGTGCCTGGAGTCTTGACCTTACATCAGGAGACTGGAGGCAGCTTTCTCTCAATTGCCCTCTGCTGGGCTAGGTCAGGGTTTCCAAGAGTGGGTTCCTGAGAATCTAAGTGTCTAGTATGCTCATCGGCATTAAGGAGGATGAGAGCATGATAATATTTGACAAATAATTCTACTGCAGAAAATCGAAGAGGCTTATTTATGACAGAACTTTTCAGGACCTTAACTGAGAGAAGTACCTAGCTGGGTCTCTCAAACTTACTGGACCACAGACCCTTCTCTATAGCACACCCACCAAAAAAAAAAAAGACACCTGACACACTCATCATATACTTAGTGAATGCAATTCTAGACCAAGACTCAGCAAGCCCCAGCCAGCAGGCCGGCAGTCTATTTTTTTTTTTTTTTTTTCAGTTTTATTGGAAAGCAGCCATTCCTGCTGTCTTTGTGTTGCCTATGGCCATATTCTAAGCAGGATAATAGCTTTCCAAAGATACCCACATTCAGAATCTGTCACACACACACACACACACACACACACACACACACACACACTGTTCATTGCCCAAACAAAGGGGACTTTGTGGAGGTGGTGAAGGGTGTGAACCACGGACACCAGGAAATTACCTTCCATTACACTGGTGTCCAAATGTAACCACAGTAGCCCTTTAAAGCATACACAAGACTTGTGCAGGCTCAAGCTATACAAAATTCCAGAACTGAGACTTAAAGCAGTCACTAAGTACCAGCCCTAGAGAATGAGAGAGAAGCACTAGTTTGTTCATAGGTGCAGTGGAACACATCTCAGTGGATGGCCACACATCCAAGCATGTATACATTGCATTAATTGAACTGAGTGAGTTTATAAAAGAAATAGTGGGCACCAAGTTGGGTGGGTATGGAAAGAGGGTTGTATCTGAGAGGATTTGGGGAAAGTGGTCACTGTGATCAAGATACAGTGGATGAAACTCTCAAAGAATTAATAAAAATATGCCTTTAAGTAAAAGCAGAAAGAATAGAGAAAGTCAGAGAAAAATGTAGCCAAGGAAGCAAGGCACAGAAGAACGAGATGTTAGCTTTGAAGATGAAGGAGGGGCTATGAATGTGCATGGCCATTAGAAACTGCAAGCATCAAGAAAGAGATTCTCCCAAAGTTTCCAAGAAGTAGCATGGCCCTACTGACACATTAACTCTAGACTATGGAGATCCACTGCAGACTTTATATCACAGAAGTATAAGATACTGTATTTACACTGCCTTATATCACCAACTGTTTTAATTTGTTATAGCAGCAATATATAACTGATACAGGTTACATTCACACTAGCACAGTAGAGTCGAATAGATGCTACAAAAGTCTGTAATGGGCTGACATTTTCTCCTTTTCTATCTCTTCCTTTCATTCCCTTCCTACTTGGTGTGTGTGTGTGTGTGTGTGTGTGTGTAGGTGTCCTTGCACATTCATATGCATCCTTGTGAAGATAACCTCAAGTTTTCCTCATAAACTGTTTACCATTTATTTAAGACATGGTTGCTCTGGCCTGTAACTGGACAAATAGGGTAGGCTGCCTTTCCAGAAATTCCCAGGGATCTTCCTCCCTTGGCTATCCCAGCACTGGAATTACAACTATACATTACCTGTCTGGTTTTATTTGGGTTCTGGGATGGAAATCAGGTCCTTGTACTTACAGACAAGTACTTTACCAACTGACCTATCTCTCTAACTCTTGGTTGGTTGGTTGGTTGGTTCGTTGGTTGGTTGGTTTGTAGACAAGAGTCTTGCTATATACACAAGGCCTTGAACTCTCAGTCTTCCTGTGTTAGGCTCCCAAGTACTGAGATTAAAGGTATACATTATTACATTAATCAAGACTGGTACCTATAACAGAAATTAAACACAAGACTCATATGCCAGCTGAAATGTTCTATTAACATGATTTTAAATGGTGGAAAGAAGTATCAATATGTTGAAAATATCATCAATTCAACCTATAATCAATATCAAAACCACCACTGAGATATTTTCCATTCTTATGTTGTTATTGTTTTGTAGTAAGTCTTTGAACAGTGCATTTGACATTCAAAGCACATCTCAATTAGGACTGGCCACCCTTCAAGTGCTTAGTAGCTACAGATGTCCAAGGCAAAGCTCCCCACCATCTGTGAAACCCAGTTGTTAACTGGAGGCCTTGGTGGGGAGTAGCTGTCAACATCTGGGAAAATGTAATTACTAGCTCACAAAGTCAAGTCAGGACAACAGTGTCCACAAATCCAGTTGTCAAGAGCATGTTCAATAGAAAAGAAAGTACACCCATTGTCCAACGCCACCTCATTGAGAAATTTCTAACATCCCCAAAGGCTAGCAGCTTGGGACCAGAACTTGCATATACTGAGTAAGACGCTGGCTGGGTACATAGGAGACCAGCTGGGAACAAAATAGTGGACTCTTCCAGAATTCTGGCCCACTTGGTTAACTATAAAGTCTACCTATAATCCAAGCATATCTGAGAGGGCCTCAACCTCCTGTTGCTTCTCATGGTCCATCGCCCTTCAGCCTTTATCTCTATGTCATACATAGACCTGAAAATTCACCATGAACAGAATGGTATCTCCATGCTAACCGCTCCTGACAGCATCCTGGCCCCTCTCCAGCACACTACTCCACCCTATGCTTCCTGCACACTTCATGCCCTCATCCTACAGGCCAACATCAGTGGTCTACCCACAAGACAGCTTGTGTTTGCCATTCTGACATCTTCTTGACCTCTTCTTTCCCCTCCAACTGATTTTTGGATGGGCATTTTCCACTGCCCACATCTCAGACTGTCAGCTTTGAATATCCTACTGCCACGTGCATCATACTGCTTTTGTTGGAAGCAAAGAATCTTTTCTCTTCATCTTACACCCTTTATAGTACCAGAATCCAAGTTCAACAGACGCATGGCAAATTCAACTGAAGTCTTCCAATAGTCCTTTGAAGAGATGAATTTCCAAAGGCGCTGGAGGGAGGGAAGTTCTTCCTTCTCAGCAGCCATGGTATAAGAACAAAAGAGGACACAGCAGGGAGAAGGCCAAGGAACAAAGATGATCCCAGCTGCAGCAAGTGTGGCTTCTGCCTCTTCCCACAGGCAAGTGGGAATTGCATGTTCCCACTCAGCACACACACACAGGAGTACTGCACACAAACACACTACACACATTCAAATACTACATACACATAACCACACACCATAAACACACACAAATTTACACTCACCTACAGGCTTGCATTCACACGGATTGCACACTCACCCACGATCTCAGTTTGGCCCCACCAAAAATAGTTGAATCAACTCCTCTGAGAAAGATGAAGATGCTCTTCTTCTTGACCCTTTCCTTCCTCTGGCATCCACAGGAGAGTCTTTCCCAGCAGGAGCCCTGACCTGACTGGGAACCCATTTCTCTCAAGCCTTCAGTTCTAAGTTGCCTCTCTTGACTACAGCCTGACCAGAATATCAAGGAGAGTGCCCAGCAGCAAGGAGCCTGGTGCTGAGAGCCTTTTACTATTCCTTTGGGGTAAGAATGCTTTCCTGTGTCAACATAGTCTCCCACTCTCAGGGTGGAAGGGCACACTCAGAAGACCAAGTACGTGGACCTCCTTTCCCTGTGCCTGGACATGTTGGTGTTTGGAGCCTGAACACAAGAGAGGAAAATAAAGATCCTAGTGGTTACAAAAATTTCCCAAAATAATCCAGCAAGGATAACTGAGGTGAGGTCCAAGAAGTGTCCCACCTCCTGATCCCCACATCAAGACAGTTAATCCTCTGATCTCTGCTGGGTTCATTTCTGATGCAGTAAATGATGCAATCTCTTGGTACCTCAGTTTGCTCCCCAGTAAATAGTAAGCCCATCCCCACATGAGTTCTGAAAAGCGACTGAGGTATGAGAAATGGGGTATGGAAACCAGCTGTCACAGGGACTATCCTATGTCCTCTCCTTCACGGTATACCCTACTCCTTAAGTAGAAGGGCCATCTCTAGTTGCCCAATAAACAGATACCACAGCCTAGGCCATGATCCTCTGCATTCACGCAGCACTTAATGTAATAAAACACATAGGTTCATAAAATAATATGGAAAGCACATTAATGAGGCAGCCGATAGTTTGCCTCCTCATTTCTACCCTAGTCCCCTCCCTCAGCCTGTGGGCAGAGCCCAGATGCCCCTCACCTAACCTCCTTTACTTGTGCAAGTTCATTCCATACATGTTTGTTTCCTCACAGTCTACCTCACACCAGACCCTGAATGTTCCAGAGGCTATTCTGGGGGATTCTGTTCCTTCCTCGTTTCTTTTCAAATTAACCAAAAGCTAATTGACCCGAAGTTCCTAGACTCTCTGGAATCCCAGGGAGGCGCTGCAGGGCAGGCACTGGATTCAGCCTCTGGGCCTGGCCACCCACGCGGTACACAAGCTGGGCAATCAAGGCCATGGCCCTAAAGAGTCTCCACGTGATCAACGACGTGCATCTTTTTTTCCCCCTCAAAAGCAGTCCTGACCAGAACAAAGCAAAGATAAGGTCTATGGAGCCTCTGAAGGAAAAATCAAGAACCCTTACAAAGCTAAAGGAGGGAAGGGACGAAGTGGGAAGGAAGGGAGCCAAGGTCCTGCCCACTGCAGCCTAGGAGCTGCACAAGAGAAAACTGTCGCCCCTGGAAATCTAAGCCCTGGGAAGGACTGTAATTGGAGGGAGCAACCTGGTTGGCGCAGGCTGCCCTTAGGTGGAGAAACTATTCCTTTTAGGGTGGCCAGCCACCTGCCTTCTTTCTGGCACCCACCTTTGAGTTTAAAGGACAATCTATGACTGTCTTAGAAACATTGAAATTGTGAGCACAAAGCTGCTTGGAGCTTTTCCTGATTCAATCATCTCAGCATGCAAGTCCTCTTGAGAGGAGAGCCTGGGGAGAACAGGGGCTTAAGGAGTGTGGGTTTAGAGAAGTCCCTAGAAGCTTTCTCACACCTAGTAACAGAAGCACCCAGAGGCTAGTTTTTTTAAAAAGGCTCTTGCCACCTCGGGGAGTTTCTGATTAGGTAGGATGGGAGGAAATTTGCATTTCTAAGAGCGTCCTGGAATGTTGTTGATGTCTCTGTTTTAGAACCACACTTAGAGAACCATTGATCTAGTGATTTCCCCCCCCCCCCCCCCCCCAGGTTGAGTTGAAGGGACTCCAATCAAATCCATATCCTCAAAAGCTGGTGGGTCTGAGCATGGGGTCCCAAATGGAGGAGTTGGAGAAGGGACTGAAGGAGTTGAGGGAGTTTGCAGCCCCATGGAGCTAGCAACAGTGTCCACTGACCTGACCTCCTGATGCTCCTAGAGACTGGACCACCAACCAAAGAATACACATGGAGGGACCCTGGTGCTGGCCACATATGTGACAGAGGAGGGTCTTGTTAGCCATCAGGGGGAGCAGAGGCCCTTGGGTCTGAGGGCCTGAGGGCCTGAGGGTGAACTTGGTGTTCCCAGTATAGGGGAATGCTAGGGAGGGAAGAGGGGAGTGAGTAGGTGGGTGGAGGAGCACCCTCATAGAGGCAGGGGGAGGAGGAAGGGATAGGGGGTTTCCAAAGGGGAAAACATTTGAAATGTATATAAAGTAAATATTAAAAAAAAAAAATTAAAAAGCTAGTGGGTCATACTCTGAACTGCTGGAGAATATACCTACTATGACATATGTCTGGATGTAAAGAGATGCCTGCTAGGATCTTTCTGCACAGGCTCCTGGGAGCAAATGCTGTCACTAATAACTAGAAAGGAGATTTGGCATACCTCATCTGAAAGTTGGAGGAGGAAGATGCCCTCCTGATGGGTGGTGCCAGTAGGCAGTAGGGAGAAGGGCTAGCATTGCACCGGAAACCAACAAAATGAAAAGAATCTGCTGTTCCCCTGCTTGCATGTGCAGACCAGCCCTAGGTTTTCCATCTGGGGACCTTTATGAAAGCCTTTGGGGGCTCCCCAGGAGAGATGCCTTTGTGAACCCCACATATTGTGAACCTAGAGGATAAAAGCAGGGGTTGTAAACTAGAGAGCATGAGGGGGACACCAGGAAGCTTCAGGGTGCCCTAGGACAGACATCGAGGAGGAGTGAAGACAGACAAGAAGAATGGACATAACTGATCCCAAGTAAGCAACTGTAAATGGGACAGAACACCCCAGCTCCCTGGCTTCAGAGTTGGTGGTCTTGCCTCCTGCTAGCAGGAGCAGGAGGAGGCAGGGCACTACTAGGATTTTTGTTTCTGGTCTTCATGTGATGCTCATCGGTCACCACCTTCAGGATAGCACCATACGGTTTTTATCCATAAGCCCAGATACCTGCTTCAGCACTGTGGCGAGCATCAGGTTTTGGGGATGGCAGAAGAAAATAAAAGCCCAATAAAGAAGGCCTGGGCTTAGACTTGTCAAATGCAGAGCACGGGACTGAGATAGTAAATGAGAACTGTAGTAACAGTCCAATTCACCTCTCCTAGTATCAGAAGGAAGCACCAGCATTGCAGTAAGCATGGATACAAGGCTCTCTCTCAGTGGACTCCATCCCTGCTCAGACAGTTTCTAGCGCTATGGTTCTTGGACAACTCCATTCACCATGCTCAGCCTCGCTCCTCTCCACTGAACTGGATGGAGTATCTTTACCACATTAGTGGGCGAGCATCAAATAAAACAGTATGCATAGGCACCCCACATAGTCCTTGTCATCTGACAGGCACTCAGTGGTAAGGGACTATGACCAATAAGATTGCACAAAGGGGAAGTTTGGTGAGATCACACCTCCAAAGACAACTGTGAATGAATGGGAATTAGCCAGCAGAGAGGGCAGGAAGAAGGGGAGCTGCGTGCTCTAGTTTCCAAACCCTTGGAAGAAACAGGCACATGGAGGGAGCCTTCATCATAGGAGCAACCATCGCACTACACAAACTCACTCAGCAGATGCAGCTAAATGGTTTCCAATTAATTAACTGATTACATGATAGAACAGAAGGGGATTCGAAAGAGTGCTGTTGACCTTTAAGAATAATTAATATCATCAGGATAGCAAACTCATCCAAGGAAAATAATGAGGAACCTTTACATACTGCATGCGAAAGCCATGGATGGTTAGGCAGATGGGCTGTATCTAAGCAAAGCCCCGACTTCCTCCTAGGGTTTCCAGTCTCCTTTTATTATCCATCTGTCACTTCCAGAAATACCCTGGAGACCTACTTGCTACTACTACACTGTTTTGTCGAGCTCTGTGGCCCTCCTATTAGCCTAGGCAGGAAAGTTGTCCAACGATGCTAGGCATTGTATCACTGAATGGTGCAGGGACCACTGTTAGGGTCACAGCACACCTCCTCTTGGTTCTTGGTGTCTGGAAACTTTTTCTTTCTCCTCTTGTGTCCCTGAAACGCAAAGCTCTATGCTTGCAGTAGGGCCTCCTCCTCTGGACCCCCGCCTCGCACTATCATCTCCCACAACAGCACTGACGGACGACATGATTTATATCTAATAACAATCAGTCGGTGTGGTCTGTGGGTCAAGCATCCATCTATCTTAATCATCATTCTACCCTTCGGAATAGTGGTGTTGGAAATGTAGTGTTGAATAGATCGTGGCTAGATGCTCTAGCTCCTCTGAGAACGCTTTCTGAGTTCTTGATCGCCTCCTGTGACTCTCTGAGGCACCCTTCTGCTGGTAAGTCCTCCACAGTCACCACCTCTAGATGACAGGTTTCCCCACCTAAGCTTCTAGAGCATGTTATCCATCCTTTTAAGTTAGCATTTGTCACACTGCCATCTCAAGTAAGCATCTAGATTCCTGTTCAATAAAGGGGACCCTAAAAGTCTAAATCCAGGGCTTCTCTTGATGTACTTCGGTCAAGGATGCTTACCAATATATCTGGAACATAAAGTCTTCAGTAAATATCTATTGAATGGGCTCAATCATACATGAAAGTGACATAAAAATAAAAACATAAAAGAGGTGACCCCAAACACAGTAATGCATGCCTGTAAGCCCTACACTCAGGAGCTGGAGGCAGGGTATTCACAACCTCCAGGACAGTTTGGCTACACAGTGAGTTCCAGGACAGTCCGGACTTCACTAAAAGATCCAGTCTCAAAACAGAAGGAGAAAGAGAGATTACTTGTTCTTCTCTACACAGCCCAGAAATACAAAAGTAATGCATCCAAATAAATACTAACAACAGAAGACAGCATGTCCTGGTTTGCCCAAACACTCGCTTGTTCTGGAATCCCAGTGGGATAGCTTTGTTTTCCATACACTAGATATCCTAGTTTGGACTTCAGGTTATAAGATCACTTCATTTATTGAGTGCCTACTGTGTGTCACACACCTAAGTGCTGACTCAGATCTGTGAACAAGAAAGAAAAGTGACTTCTCTAAAACAATGAGCGTCAGTGTCAGCATGCTTTCTCTATCTATAAAGGCTTTCTCCACTTAGTCCACCATTCAACACATTCTTACTGGGTGGCCATTCCGGACTGGGAAGTGCCAGTCACTGGGAGTGCAGGGTGAAAGAGCCATGGTTCTCTGTAGCAATCTGTTCATTTGCCATGTTTCTAGAACAACCCACAGAAGAGGTCTTATCCAAAACAGATAAGAATTTACACTTTCTCAACGGTCTCCACTTTTTGTTGACTGTATAGTGTCATAGCCTGGTTGCAGCACCCAAATACATAGGTATCATTGCCCTGAAATGCTTGTTTTTAAATGGTTAGAATGAGAAAGTCAGAAAGTATTCACGAGATAAGTCTACAACAAATACAAGAGACTGTGGAAAAATGATTCCCAGAACACAATAACTATACAGAATCCCAGCTCCACCCCTGACCTCATCCCCATTCCTCAGAGTCCTATCTATACTAGAGCTCTTGAGTCCAAGCTTATGACTAGCTACTACTGAGTCAGAGACCTGATAGATGCCCTTCCTTCTAAAGCCCATGTGGTTTGGTGTCCACTAACATTCTCCCTCCCTGTACTGTCTCTTGGGTGTCAGAAGCACTAGTTCCCTTCCTTAGCCTCCCTGGCTGTAAGTAGCAGTCATGGCCTCTCTTCTGAGCTGCAGCTGTGGGAAGGGACCGGCTACCCTCCCCTGGAGTCCTGTCTTAGCTCTGTCTCACTCCCGGTGTCAGCTGATAGCCTTTCTTTTTCTTCTTTAATTATACTTCTCTGTTCTGTTAGTGGCCTCATGACTCAGGGCTTTAATTTATTCACCAAACAATGTCATTACAGCACTGTTTTCTGTAATTTATACCAAGCACAGGCTTTTGGCCTCTGTTGCCCAATTCTGCAAAATGTTTGGGAAAAGCAAGTCCACGCCCTGACACACATGGCAGTTCTTGGGAGACTTGCAAGGGAGACTATTTCACTTCCTGTTGAATATTTGGAACACAGGACCCACCACTACGCACTTGGTTACATTACCAAGGAGCTCTTTCTTTACTTCAGGCTGAGAAAGAAATAGGAACTGGGTTTGGGAGGATTTTTTGGTTTTGCTTTCTTCTTTTTAGATGGGGTCTCACAGTATCCCAGATTGGCTTTAAACTACCTATGTAGCCAACAATAATATGGTACCTCTGGTCCTCCTACCTCATGTAATTTCATGCACCTCATGCACCACCATACCAAATTTCTGTGATATTAGACATTGAACCCAAGGCTAAGCAAGCTCTGTATCAATTGAGCTGCATCTCCAGATCCAATTTTTTTGGTTGTTTGGGTTGGGTTGGTTTTTTGTTTGTTTTTTGTTTGTTTGTTTGTTTGTTTTTGTGGGGTTGGGGGTGGTGAGTCTTCACGAAGAATCTCTAATCTGACCTTGAATGTAAGTCTCCTACCTCTGCCCTTAAGTAGTATCACACTCAGCTCTTGAGAGAAGGCACTTTGAACTGAACTAGAGACACAGGGAAGTAAAGAGAATAGAAACATGAATTCATGGGCCCAGATAAAGGCTGGCCATCGTGGAATGACGATAAACATATATGGATTACAATTCTGACATGAGAAGGATGTCTGTATGCCAATCATGATCACTGTTGAAACAAATTAAATTATGCACTGAGGCATGGTCAGATCTTCACTGACCAAGGGAACAAACTGATATAATTCTTCTTCCCGGTGTACTATGGCTGACTGCTACTTCATTTAAAACCTTGACCTTTGTACTGAAGTGAAAACAATTAATTAAATTGCTAATCATTTTATCTGCTATGAGGACTTTTCCATACTTAGTAATAATAATCACGTGAGCAAACTGAAGAAAATTGGGATACAGAAATCATTTTCAGGGAAATCGAAATACTGGGCAACATTTATTGAGCTCTTGTTAGACACTAACTACTATGTGCTTTAAAGTTATTTCTTCATTGACATTTCCTGACAACATTTTATGGTCTATGTTATTATAATGATTGGTTCTCATCTGACAGATAAAGAATCCATGGTAGCTAGTCCAAGGTCACAAAGCTGGTAATGTTAAAATAGAATCTGACTCTATTGTGTCCAAAATCCACACACCATGTACATACCAATATACTGTGCAGGTGTGTGTGTATGTGTGTATGTGTGTGCACACGCTCGCATGTGCATCCATGTGCAAGTGTGCATGCACACATGCATATGTCCACATGTTGGAAGATGTCTAGATCTCTAGATTGAGACTGTTTTGTAGCATGTAGATGAAAGCCTTCCAAGAAAGAAGAAAATTTATCACTACAATCAGCATAACTCAATCAGCTCTGCTAAGCTACTCCCATAGTTTGGCCTCCTCTGCCCATTTTCTGTAGGAAAATCTGTGCCAAGTTCATGTTCTCCGTACCCGACTGAACTGAAGAAACACAGAAGGTTCACCTTGGGGGCTTACCCTGAATGAGAGAGGATCATGGTGGCTCACAACCTTTCAGAATCCAATGGCCCTACTCTATTCTTTAGTTCAAGTCAATCCAGATCCTACATGACAGCCTTGCTCCACTCTGGCCTATTCCTAAGTAAATGGTGGGAAGAGCTCTTCCCCTGATTCCTGTAGGTCTACATCCCACTCGGGAGGCTGGCAAGCAGAGATCAGAGTGTCTGCCTACTATATGTGAACAGCTCTTGAGCATATCATGGTGGGAGCTGTGATGGTGGCAAAAAGCAATAAACATCAGGCTGGAGCCTGGGAGCCTGTGTCATGAAGCTGTGTACTGGTACCCTGGTGGTAAGAGAGGGTTTGGGCTCTAGCCCTGGCCATGGTGCTGAATCCTCAGGGTTGGGCATAGGAATAGTGATTTTTGCCAAGAGGGTGGGGAAACAATATAATATCCCTGTGTTTAAAGATGCTGGGTTCCTATTCATGCCTAGGGAAGTCAACTGATTTTTATTAACCAGTTACAACAAAAATAACATAAAATCTGGAGCAGGCATTAACAAATATCAATACATCTTTACTAGCTGTGTGACCGTGGGCAAGTTACAAAACCCTGCTGAGATCCGGGATTCCCCAGCACTCCTCTGTGAAATAGGGATAGTACAATTATGAAGTTATTGTTGGGAAAGTACCTAGCCTGGAACTTGACACAGTCTCTCCCCCTCCCCTTGGCTTCCTTCCCTAATTGCTATGTACACACACACACTCCATTCATTCTCTCCCCCTTGCTTTACAATACTACAAATATTCTTTCATGAACAAGCCTGAAATCCTTCCCAGAATCTCCAGAGTACAGAATCCCTCAGCCTGGAACAGTCAGCACCATCCAGCAGATGGTAATATGTTGACATCACTAGCCTAAGAAAGCTAATTTTATCTTCACAACTAAATTGAACACCCCAACTCTGCCTGGGCCAAATTTTACTTCAGGGTCCTTGGTTATCTCTCCCACCCCAAGGCCACAGGGAGTCATTTCCAAAGCACCTGTCCCCTTGCCTTTCACAGAGCCCATTGATGTGCCATTCACATAACTGTCTGATGAAAACTTTGAATTGGTCTTCTGTTTTCAAGCTACTTTCCAGCAATGGCTCAACTGTCACAATATCACCAGTGAAAGCTGTTCTGTGCTTTCCACATCATGGGATAGAAACAGAAAGAGAAAGGTGGTAACTGGCCCATGGTGAGCCTTGAAACAGCACCAAGACACTCAACTCTAGAAACCAGGTGGCTGCCCTCCTAGGCATTGGTTGAAATTACCCGATGCACCAGAAAAGACATAACACACAGAGTCAGAGACCCAGGTGCCTATCCATGCTGTACTAATTCTAGCTACTGCACTCACTCACTCACTCACTCGGATTCCTCCCTGATGGGACAAGGATGACAGCAATGGCAATTTCATGTTAGTACTGCAGATATAATGAAATGGTCCTTGGGACACATGTTCATAAGGGACCACAGCCTGTTGATTAAGGCAGTGTGCTGCTCACGTAATTAACCTTTGGACACTGAAGGAAGCATGCCAAGGAGACCCTCAGAACAGCACATGAAATAGAACCACACCGCATGCCTGATGGTGCCTGTTCTGTGCCCCATTTGAGGCACCCAAACAGATGTGCCGATTCTGCAGTTTCTTTACCAGATCTAACAGGGGTCTGACTTGGTTGGGGTCCATCAATGAAAAGCATGAATCCTGAGCAAAGGAAATAAGACACTTCCCTAGAATTCTGGTACAAGGTGTCACCCAGAGGTATGGAAAAGAAATGAAGGTACTATATGCCAGGAATTCAAGGTATTACTTCTCCCAGGCAGATCCCTACAAAAGCCTATGAGGGACACAATGTTAGCAGGAGCTTAGAGAGATTAGATAATTTGACCAAGGTCTTCCAGCTAGACAGCACTCGGCTGGAAACAAAACCCAGTTCTGTTCAGCTCCAATACTCATGTCATCAAACCAAAATGAGAGAATGGTAGCAGGACTGAAAAACAATCCTAAAAGAGCTCCATACCCACAAAATTCTTAAAATGCACCATCTATAACCTTTGCAAAGCCCAGACTGGGGTCACTGCATGCTGCAGGATCAGCAAACCGGGTTTTGCTGGGGTTGGGGTTGCTTGCAATGGCTGAGGTTATGAAAATGTCTGCAGCAAAGGAGAGATGGAATGGTCATGGCTGGCATGAGCCAGGAAGAGAGAGAAAGCTGCTGGGGATCAGGGCTCAGGGATGCAGTTATTAATATCCTAAATGGAGTTCTGACTGCTTAAGCTTTATTTAAGAACATGACTGACTGTATAATTACAAGGGCTTAATTTGTTTTCTTTTTTGCACAATAAATAAGGAGTGCACAGTTGCTCTTAGCAAACACCACCCTTCCTGGTATCAGAGGGAATTCCTTAGCTGTGGAGGGATGTTTGATACTTAGGATGAGAGGGTGAAAGATGGTCCTACAACCACCCAGAGAGTTGAGCTGCCCACTCCAAGTACAGAGACAGACTTAGCAGAGACTGGAGAGGATAAAATGATCTAGGTGCCCTTTTACTTTGGGAAGTGTCAGCACTGAGGTCATGTCAACTCGCCTGTGGGATGGGCACTACTGGTGACCTGTCTGAGAGGTACTGACACCTTCTTCAGTCAGGTTCAGAGGGCTCAGAATATGCTAAGCAACTTATTTTCCATTGCTCTGAAGCTTTGCACAGATGGTGTTGGCTTCTGAACCTACTCAATTGCTCTGGAGATGAAACCTGAAGCTGAAGCAAGCTGGAACAGACTTAAAATCCCAAGGCAGAAGCACAACACAGGTAAAGACTACTTTTTAGGAAGAAGTAGCATAATACATTGAGAAACCTGGAAAGCTCAGGGTAGCCAGGACAGAGAGCACCAGAAAAGGCAGATGTCAGGGTGGTCTCAAGGCTTTCTTGTACATCTAGAGTGCTATCCCACCCAGGACTCTGCATGGGCTAGACCTTGTAGACTGACACAGAGTTCATATCTTTAAAACATCGGAGTCACAGTTAGGAGAGTGATATTTAAAACCTTTAGGTTGTACAGGTGGAGGTTGAGAGAAACAGCTCTAGGGATAGCCTTTAGGATAGTGTAACACTTAAATGTGTGAGAGAAAGAGAGGCTGGGTCACTGGTAAGGAATTGCCAAGTCGTCTTTGTGGAAGGAGGCAGAGAGGCACCAGATGCATGTGGCTGGCAACAGATGAATCCATGAGAGAGCAGCCTCTGTTCTTCTGCAGGGCTGAGTTGTCTGAGCTCAGAAGTGAACAGTTCCACTGCTCCAGTGAGTGTGTGTCAGATCACAGGGCCCACCTGAGTCATGTAGTCCTTAGAAGCAAAGCATTATGGTTTGAATGTGAAATGTCCCCCACAGGCTCCTGTGCTTGATCTCTTGGTCCCTAGCTGGCTGGAGGTGCTATTTTAGAAGGTTGTGGAACTGTTGAGAGGCAAGGCCTCGCTGAAGGAAGTGCATCGCTGAGGAACAGGCCTTGAAATCTGAGCTGGAACTAATATAGTATTCTCCCACACACACACACACATTCACAGCTTCCTAATATATCCAGATGTTACAGGTCAAGCCACAGACTCCTATTATTATAGCTGAAGCTACTTTCTGCTGTGTTTTAATCCTCATGATAAACTGCAGAGCCTTAACCCTAATCCAAGGTGAATCTTCACACACACACACACACACACACACACACACACACACACACACACTTAGGCTGCTGCCCTTAGGTATTTTATCTCAGTGGAAAAAAAAAAAAAAAGTAACCAAAACCCAAAGATTCTAACCCTTTTGCAAGACTGCCCTTGGGGCCTGTGGTGGTTCGAATTACAATGAACCCCCCCCCCCCATAGACTCATAGATTTGAATGTTTGGTCATGAGGGAGTGGCACTATTTGAAAAGATTAGTGGGGGTGGCCTTGTTCGAGCAAGTGTGTCAATAGGGGTAGACTTTGAGGTTTCAGAAAACCCATTTGTGATGGTTTGAATATGTTTGGCCCAGGGAGTGGTACTATTAAAAGGTGTGGCCTTTGTTGGAGCAAGTGTGCCACTGTGGGGGATGGACTTTGAGACCCTTCTCCTAGCTCCCTAGAAGAGAGTCTCTCCTGGATGCAGTCAGATCAAGATACAGAACTCTCAATTCCTTCTCCAGCACCACGTCTGCCTGGATGCTACCATTCTTCCTACCATGATGATAATGCATTGAACCTCTGTAACTGTAAGCCAGCCCCAATTAAATATTGTCCCATTGCTTTGGTCATGGTGTCTCTTCACAGCAATAGAACCCTAACTAAGACACCATTCCAAGCCCAGAGTCTCTCTCTCCCTGCTGCCTCAGTATCCAGATGGAGCATTCTTAGCTACTTCTCCAGCACCATGTTTGCATTGTATGCCTCTATGCTTCCTGCCATGATGACAATGGACTAAACTTAAGTCAGCCCAACTAAATGTTTTTGTTTGTAACAGGTGCCATGGTCATGGTGTCTCTTCACAGCAACAGAATGGCTAAGAGTTGTGTTGTCAACTCCAACAGGCATGTGGCCATAAATACATCATGTTTCTGGACATACAGCATCCAGTGCCCTCTACCAAGAGCATTTCTCATTCACTAACTCTTTCCCAGATGCCAAGTCCCAGACATGATGGGTTTTAGGACATCTGTCAGCACTCCAAGAAGTTGTCTCTGCTATAAATTTCCCCTTCCCAAAAGCCATATCATCTGCCTTTGCTAAATGATCTGAGATCTCAGTTCTCACCTTGTGTCTTAACTGTCTCTTCACTGTCCCCTCCCACCCCAAACTGTCTCCATGAAATTGATGACCTAAACACAAGTTACTGGTATCTTTGTCTGAGACAGAGGAGAACCTCAATAGATGTCCTTAGAGGGAATTAATGCATTCATATTTCTTTAAAAAGTGCCCCATGACTCTAAGGACTATTGTGAGAGGGCTTTGTCGGACTCTACAGCACAAAAGTATGAACAGCTAAATGTCACAGTCTAGAGACGGGATAAGCTTGTCTTGGGGGATAAGGTTAATGTCATCCTCGGCAGCAGCATTCTTTTCGAAATCTTTTAGACTCGATCTTCAAACTGAGACACTAATGTACACTGATCAACATTTTTAGCCAAATACAAGAGGACAACACATTTTAGTCATTTCCCTAGAGTTCTGTGCTGTGGTGATGAGAGGAGGTCTCACCCAGCAATAACCTCTACTTTTAAACACTGAAAATGGGAAGGCCCAGAGACGTGGGAAACTCCCAGCAGTACCTATTCCTCCAAAGTGAACACGGGATACACCCCTCTCCCCATATATCCTCTTGAGTGCTTGTCAAAGTCCTTTCCTATCACAGTTTACTCCATCTTCACAATGAGCTGGGGTGTGTAGAAAGTCAAAACTATAGGACTAGACCCATTTAATAGATGAGGTAGGAAGAAGGCACCTGTTTACTCTTTACAGAGCAGGTCTGTACTCCCTCATTCCCTATGACAACATGGGAACCATCAACCAGGATATGAAAGGCACTGGAAGGTCAAGATGTCTATACCTTAGTACTTGGATTCTGGATTCTAAGCTCCCAAGAGGCCTGCTGTAAAATTTCCAGAGACTCCTGGGACCCTATCACTATGGAATTTTAGACAAAGAGTGACTCCCCAAACTAACCTCAACTTTTAGTAAAGTTCCCAGCACAAGCAAGGTAGAAGCCCTCTACTGATACACAGAAAAAGGCAGGTGTCCTTAAAGGGTCCTTTGAATCCCAGATCCTCTGACTGTATAGTGCTATCCTGAGCAGAAACAAATCACAGAAAGGGCCACACTAAAGAAAGAGGTTGTAAAGACCACACACGGGCTAAACCTGGGCCTCCACACGCATAGGTAGCAGCGTGCAGCTTGGTCTTCATGTGGATCCTGAACAACCGGAATGGGGGCTTTCCCAATAGCTGTTGTCTGGCTGTGAGATATGTTCTTCTAGATGGGCTGGCTGCCTTGTCTGGCCTCAGTGGGAAAGGATGCACCTACAGGGGGTTACCCCCTCAGAGGAAAAGGGGGAGATTTGGGGAGGGGTAACCTGGAGGGGGCAGTGAGCAGGATATAAAGTGAATAAGTTTAAAAAAAAATTAAGAAAAAAGAAAGAGGGTTGTTAACTTGGAGGAAATGACCAGAGAAAGGAGAAACATCTGTATAAAAAAAGGAACTACGGCAGGCAAGATGGATGCTTAGCAACCAATCACACACTCCACATAAAGCTCTGGATCACTATCTCCCACTCGTCTGTCTCAAGTCCTTCGTGTAGGGTGACAATAACACAGTGATACACTCTCTCTGTGACAATAACTGCACCAACACCTCTTAAGAGCTGCCAAGGATGTTTGTGCTAGAAACTTCCTAGAGGACCTGCATGGTACCCACCTGACTCCACCCAGATCCCCACTATTCCTCCCTACTTCCCCACCCACTCAACTCTACAAACACACACACACACATTCATGCATGCACACACACAGAAACACACATAAGCAAGTGCACACACACTACCACATACAACACACACACAGAGACACACACAAACAGAGACACACACAACACATACACACACACACACACACACACACACACACACACACACACGGTCAGAATCCTAGAAAAACCACAAAGCCAGGTCCTTAGAGCTTGTGCTTGTTCGACATTACCAATGATTAAACTTCTAAAACAGCTATGGAGACCAGGAAATGCCACTGAGTAAGCACCTACTTTGTGCAGCTACAGGAGAGGATATCTCGTGGCTATTATTAATCCCTAACCTATGGGAATTATTCTTACTATTTCAAGAAAAATCCTCGGACTTGGTTCCTCAGTCAAGACAAGAGGAAAGCAGTGACATGGCTAACTTGAAGCTTAGGACCTCACTCACTTTCACATGTTCCAGTCACACGTGTCCTTCTTCAGATCCTCTCTTAACACTGAGGAAGCCTAATTTAAGGAGACTCTGTCCTTGATGCCAAGTGGCAGAGACAGGCCACTCTGTGCAGGTTTGGTTTAGAGTCTGGGCTGGGCTTCTTAGATTGGTTTCTGAGGGAGGTCCCATCCACAACCAGAGATGAAGTGAGCCTGGGGGTCAGTGCACAGCTTACCCCATCTGGAATACTTGCTACCCTTCAAGCTCAGGGCAGTCACAGTAGCTGGGTCACCTAAGCCCACCCAGAAAAGGCAGAAGCTCTGCCGAACCAAAGCAATCCCTCAGAGACAGAGGAGTTAACCTGGGAGAAAAAGAGGTTTTTGCAAATTCATCAACAAGAAACAAGGGAGGAGATGCTAGACGCCAGCTTGCTAAGTCTAGCAAGAGTGGAACTGAGATTAATGATGACCCCCAAACAGCCAAGGGACTAAACTCATTTTCTAAATCTGTCCTTAACAAGAGAAATGGACAAAAGAGATGTGGACAAATGGGAAGTAATGAAGCCTTAGGGGAGGGGAAAAAGAGAAGAAAATCCACAGAGAATAATCAAGACTGGAAACTATGAATGCTCTGTGTAACCCCCAAGGCTTGGAACCATGCAGGCCAGAGGCCAGAATGTTTATTCAGCAGTAGACTGAATATTTCAACATTAAAAGGTGACAAGGTTATAAGAAAAGTCTTAATGGTTTAGTTCAGGGGATCCTGAGACCTGAGATGCCTGGAATCAGGGAAAAATAGCATCTAAGGTGACTTTAGGACTCTTCTTCTAAGAGGGCTGGGTGAAAGATTTTGGAAGCATGTGGTGGGCCAACAAAAGCAGTCCATGGCCACATTATCTAGGTCACAATGGTCCTGCCCTGAGCAGATCAGAATGCTGACCACGAAAACAGCAAACATAGAGAAATTACCAGGGAGGACATGAGTACCCAAGACCACAGGAGACTGGAGGAAAGACACAAATGGATGTGAAAAGAGAAAATCAATTGAGGAAGCTTGCCACCTGCTTCGCTAGGGAGCAAGGAATCACTTCTACACAATGCCTCAGGAGAGGCAATTGCCCAGTCAACTAATGGTGTCAGTGGGTTGGGAATTGACTGTCTTTGCAGGCAGCAGATAAATGTGTAGCGGCTGAGAAAGTCAAGTTGGAAATCTGCAATTTGGCGAATTCTGTGGCACAAACTCATCTGGGGTTCAATAAAATAATCTGTGTAAGAAAAGCAAGAAAAGATGTGCTCCAAGACATCAAATGTCACAGGGGCTGGACTGTAGAAACAATGAAGGGACCCCCACCCATCTCCAGGTGTCATACAGCTTGACTGGGGAGGAGTCAGTTACCCAAGTTACACGTGGAAGGTTTGAAGTCACAGGATGCTGGAGCAATGCCATCAACATTTCTCTTTCTCATCTCTTACCACAGATGTTATAGTGAGGTGAGCACACACAGACATAGGCCTGCCTGAGACAGGGTCCAAGGAAGGGGGAGAAAAATCAGCCCCAGAAGTGGGTGGCTGGAAGTCTGGAGCTCCTGCAACCACATGACACGAAACAGGTAGTCTCGATTGATCATTAAGGATCCTTTTCTTTGGTGAGAATCTACCCAGTGTAAATAACTGCTAACAGCCCTCGAAATGCCAATTAGTAAGCTAAGAGCCACTGCCCATTCACCCACACTCTGCCAGTGACCAGGTAGTTAGCAGGAATTGGCTGTTGGTGCTCGTTCAATGATCTCTCATGGACCTTCCCACATCAGGGTCCATTCTAGGGTAGGCAGTTATCATCTTCCTTTCTCTCCAGCTTGGTTCCTGAGAAGTGACAACAGCCAGGGTTAAACAGAGGCTGGAATGGGGCTATTATAAGAACAAGAGCCCCAGAAGCAAGTTACTTGTGGTTGGCTTCTGTTTCTGCCATTTGGTAGCTGTAGAATTAGGCAAGTTGCCTAAACTCTATGTGCTTCAACTGGCCATGAGTAAAATGGGGAGGGTGATTGCACACACTCACTATTAGGAGCAGAGAATAGCAAATAAAGTGTATCAGCAAAGGTTCAGCACACAGCAGTGCTTCCCAGAAGCCACATCCTTGTAAGTCATTGGATTGGAATGCTTATCTTCAATGAGACAAGATAGGTGGATAGAAGGTAGTGGGTAGAGCCAAAATAAACTGACAACAGCTTTCTTCTGGCCTTGCCACCCCCTATGGTTCCAGTTGTGTCTCAGCTTAGACCTTTCTTCCAGGAAGAAATGTCCCAAAATGCTGTAAGGTCAAGACTGAGTCATTTAAATGGTGCTTCGTTTTAGAGGTGTGGAAACAGAGTTAATAGGTTTAAGCAGCTTATCCAAGATCACTGCACAAAAGAAAGAAATGAGAGACTATGTGAGGCAGAGTTGCCCAGAACCAAACAGTACCACTTACACACTGACAGCTGTTCTCCTGAGCCCCCTCCTCACACTCTGCTCCTCTCCAGGCCACCACTTAGATGCACCATTTCATATGGTCCTGACTCAAACTTCCCAAATCAGTGAACCCATGGAAATCCTATCCCATGGGCAAATGGCTGTGTTTTCAAGTTCTGTTCCATTGGCAGTTCTTTCTGTTTACCTTAATGTTATCTGATTATGATGGACATAATAAATAAGAAAACAGGCATAACAGCCTAGAAGCAGAAATGCATGTTTAAATGGCTCTAGGAGGAAGTCCAAGGCGATATGGCTGTACACATCCACTGGTGTCGGCAACTGTGCCCTCAACAGGTTTGTCACCCAAACAACTCCATAGCCCATAGTCTCTTCCAAAGGCCAACTCCATAGGCACCTCCTCCACTCAGATTATTTCTGACTAACAGTCTCTGAGGTCTCCAGGGAACTCTAGCACCTCGTGTAGGAAGAACCAGAGAATGGCAGCTGTCTGTGCAGCATGTCAAAAGTTGCAGAGCCTTAACCTGCTCATTCTCTGCTAGTTCATATATTTAAGTGATAGAAGGCTCAAAGCTAGCCTTACAAGAGTGTTCCCCTTAATGGGTCTTTGGAGACCATTTCCAGCATAGTGGAGGAAGAAATCCAAGAATGTTGAAAGCTCATGGTGCCCCATCTACTTCATGTACAGAGTAGAGCCACTGTCATTTATGGCTTCTCTTCTTCATCTTCTAGTGACCACAACAAACATTTATTTCTCTCTCATTCTATGAGACCAGGGAAGGTCAGCTGTGGTGTGATCCCATCATCTTTCCAGAAAGATTCAGGCTAATGGAGCAACGTTCATCTGGAGCATTGCTGCCTTCTGCTCTATAACCGAGTGAGAAGAGACATAGTGGGCCTCAGGCAAATTCTCAAAGCTTCTACCAAGAAGGAGCACAAGATGTATGTGTATGTGGGGGGGGGGGCATCTATCTATGCACAGGATGCATACAAATACACTCAAAGGACAACTCAAAGGGTTTCAGTATCTTCACAGAGCTATGTAATCCATTATTGTGGCCAACTTTATAAAATTTTCATTATTCTGAAGAAAGCTCCCATACCTAGAATATCCCTAACTTATCTGATTATGATGGACATAATAAATAAGAAAACATTTTTATGCAACAATATAAATGTCATTTTTCTAAGTCTGGGATAGTTTTGAATTTATTATACTTTTTCCTTGTGTCTGTTTAGTTGACGGGGTAAAGACAGTCTTTCTATAGGCCCCTTTGGCTGGTCTGGAATTTGAGGTATAGTCTATGTGGCTCCAGATTCTTTGTTTTTCCCTTTTTTTTTTCTTTTCTTTTCTTGTCTTGTGTGTGTATGATGTGTTCACATGTATGTAGGCATACATGTGTGCACTGGTATACATGTATGTGTGAGTACACACATGTGGAAGATGGAGGTCGATACCAGGGATATTCCTCAATCACTCTTCCATCCTATTTTTTGAGACAGGGTCACACCAGCATGCAAATCTCACTCACTCAATCTAGGGTTCCCCTCCACCTTCTGAGATGACAGTTACAGGCTAGCCATTGTGCCCACCGGGCATTCGCACAGACTGTGGGGATCTGAACACCACTCTTCTTGTTTGATAAACACTTTCCCTCTTGGTTCCCCTGCTTCCACTTCCCAAGTACTGAGATGACAGAGGAGCACCACCACCTCTAACAGGAAGGGTATTTTTTAAATGACTCCACTGTGCACCTCTCTCCAGTACACCCCCCCCAAAAGAACCCTTAACTCATATAGAAAAACAATCTGAACAGCTCTGAAAATTTCTGGAAGCTGTACATATGCATGTGGAGAAAGAGTTTCTCTGAGGATAATAAGTATTTATATTATTTTGGCAATGCCAGGGATTGCACACAGAGTCATTTACAAACTGGGCAAATGGTCAATAAGCAAAATCCTCATCCTCTTATGTTGGGGTAAAATCTATAGCTTTAATCATTCTCTCTAAAGATTAAAATAAAAATAGATGCCACTGTTTTGACTTTGCCAAAGTCCCTGAGATGGTAAATTTTAAGGACAGGAACTACATCTTTTATGTTGATTAATTGTCTTAGGCATGTAGCACTTTGAAGGGACATGGAGGCCCCTTAAATCACACTTGACTGCTTATTTATTAAGTCACGTAACAAAAGACTGACCATCACATTGTCAATCAAAAAAGAAAAACAGCTACTAATTAATACTGACTCTTATTATGATTCAGACATTCACCTCTATACTTTGATAAGGTTTAACATGTCTCATCTTGCTAAGAAGCATATTATCCCATTTTACAGAGGAGAAGATGAAGCACTGATGCGCAGGATGGGGAGGTCACATTCCTAGGATACTCAAATATATATGACAGAACCGGAATCCAAACTCAGTCAGTCCGTCTCAAAATAAAACACACTCTTACCTGCTCACCAACACCATCCCATTCGTGATAACACTTAGGGAGAGGCAATAACTCATGCAGAAGATTGGTGGAAGCTCTGAGCAGGCAGAACTGAGAAAGCTCAGAGACGCATTGCTTTGTTGCTTATGTGCCCTGCAGGAGGATGCTGTTGGCTGTGACTCTGTGGTGTTCATTTTTGTTCCTCCTGGTTCTTGTTGGTTTCGGTATAGTGTGCTGTGTTTCATTGGTAATGCTGGGCATCAAACCCGAGGCTTCATACACCTTAAGCAAGTTCCTTACCATTGAATTATTCCTCTGGTCCCCTGCATCCTTAGAATGTCAGTCATTCACATATGTCTTTATTTTTAAATCAGACTGCAGTGGGTTCTGCCACGCATAGAAGTCTGGGGGACTCTGGCTACACAGGGTCCAAGGAAAGATGGTTCGTTAATGTGAAAGAAAGAATGCCACATTGGCTATAGTCTTTGTCCTGCCCCTGCTCGTATACATGGAGATCTTCATGAGAATCATCAAGTAAGACATCTTCTCGTCCGAACGGTAATCAAGGGACAATCACCTTGACTTAAGTACTAGGTGGTACAGGGCAATAAATAATACAAAGTCTCCATCCCACAGAAGTTTACATTCCAGTAGAGGCCCTCTGGTATGAACTATCATACAAACAACTAAATGGTTATTTTTTAAATGGTCAGTACTAGAAAGAAAGCCAAAGAAATTCCAAGGAAATGACTGAGCCACATACTATAATAAAAGATGAAGGATTTGTAAAGAGCAGAAAGACCACCAAGTTTGAGTTGTCAGAGGAAGCCTCAAAAGCAAGTGACATTAGAGAAAATGGTAGTGAGTGAGGGTTAGGCACAGAGATCTAGGCAGGGGAGTTCCACGGGTCAGGAGGATCAGTAGATACAAAACCTCACAAGGTGGGAAGTGAACCTGGCATGTCCAGCAAGTGCAAGAAGGCTCTGGACTACAGTAAAGAAAGCACAAGGAAACTAGACAGAGAGAGAATCTATGGCTTAAATCCTGGGGCCATAGTGAGGGGCTTGGGCATTCCCTTCAAATAAAGCAGGATGTAATTGGCTGCAGTGGGTGGGTAGGCAGAAGAGAGGCACTGTTGAATGTGTGTGCCTAATCACTCTGAGCAAGGCATGAGGGTGCACACACCTATAATCCTAGTCTTGGGAGTTAGGGTGTTCAGCAGTTAAGACTAGCTTTAGCTACACAGTGAGTTCAACATCAGCTTGGGCTACAAGATACCTTGTCAGAGAGAGAGAGAGAGAGAGAGAGAGAGAGAGAGAGAGAGAGAGAGAGAACACAGGCTGGCTGTGATGGACTAGGTGTGTCTTTCTAACTTTTAGAAAGCTGAGGCTGGAGAACTTTGGGTTTGAGGCCAGCCTGAGCAGTCTGGTGAGATCCTGTCTCAAAACCAAACCAAACAAAGCAAGAATCCCACTTTGGCCAAGTTAAGGTTGATATATGATTTAGCCACCCACTTAGAGGTATGGAACAGAGAGAGCCAACAGGCAATGGTGGGAGCAGGGATAAGAATCGGAATTTGGGAATTAGTTCTAGTAGCTTTTCCAGGTTAACTCTCTGCAATCTCTGAAATTGGATACCAGAAAGCAAGGAGGGCGGGCGCCTTGTGCCTTTCCTAATGTGCTGAGTTAAGCTCTTTGCACGCTCTGTCTTACTCAAAGTTCAGAACAATCCTAAGGAGGCGGGCCTCTTGTTCTTCTTTTCAAACTCTCAGAAGTTCACTAGCTTCCCTAAGGTCAACAGCAGGAAGTAAAAGTCTCAGACTTGACCTCCAAAGCCCTTGGTCTATTACCATCAGTGACAGAGAGTAGTCGATGAGTGTGTTCTCTGCATGGAACAGAGACAGAAGGCCACTTGCCTAGGGGCAGTCAAAGGACAAGTATGCCAGTCACCAACCCCTCTGAGATGTAGGAAAAAAAAGTCTCAGTGCAGAGGTAAGGGGCAGGCAGAGAGGCAAACACTTACTATTAAAATATCAGCACATCAGCCTAGAGTCCAGAATTAGACTATTTCAACCTCTGGTAGTTTGTAATACATAATAAATCAGCCTTGCCATGTTTTTATCCCTGTTCCCTAAGAAGAAATGAATTGCATCCTGTCCAGCCAGTGTCCAGGAGGGTGGGACCTCCAGCCATTTTCTTTACCCCCATCCACCTAAGCGCTGCTGACCTTCTCTCCTTGAAAACATAGCTTCATTGCCACAAGCATGCCCAAATCAAGGTAGTCCCACCGTATTCCACCCTCGTACCTGCAGAGAGGGATCCAGCATTCCCAGCTGAACAGAGCAAGCAAATGCCTGCTTACAGCAGAGTGAGGACAGTCGGTTGTCCTCAGCTTCTTAGGAAAAAAAAAAAAAAACCAGCAAGTAAACATGAGAGAGATCCCACCACAACCAACTCCAAGGGATTAAATAAAGCCTTTGACTTGCTGGAATACACATTAAATATTCCTGGAAATAAAGCAGGCCATAGGCTAGCGCTAAGAAATCTTTCACAATAAAGATATTCAGTTGGTAATGCAACGGTTGGTACAAGATCCGACCTGAATAGGGAAAGAAACTAAACAGCTTTCTCTGCTGAGCTCTTTGAGGCTGGATGGTGCTAAATCTCCAGGGAGAAATTGCAACTCTCTAATAAAACTTTAAAGACCCCCGCATCCTCCTCTAAGAAGTACTTGCTGAGAAAACCAGAGAGAAGAAACACTCCAGGGATGGGAGAAAGTACACAGACTTCAGAGTCAGAGGGATTGGAATCCTCAGCCTGACTACTCCACTAGCTTACAGTAGGGCCTTAGGAGAAGTCAGCCATGACTCATGGGCCTCAGTGTGCTCATCTACAGAATGGGAACAAAGCAGCTCTCAGGTAGAGACTATTGAACCTGAAGTGAGCCTGTATTTGCAAAGGTACTGGGTTTTTTACTCCTTGGCTCATAGTAAATTCTTAATGAGCGTTACTTAGCCTGTCTGTCTTTTTTTAGCACACGTGTCTTTCTGTCAGTCTCTGTAAGAGAACTCATGCACATGTGTGTGTGTGTGCGCGCGCACACGCATGCAAGTACACTAGTGCTTCTATGTGTGCATCGTTTATGTATGCAGATGTTTATACACATATATGCATGCAATGGCCAGGGACCAATTCTAGTTGTCATTCCTCTGGAGCTATTTCTTTTGTTTTTATAAGATGGGCTCTCTCACTGGCCTGGAGATCTGCCTGGCTCTCCCTCCCCAGTGCCAGGATTACAGAGCCATGTCTGGCTTTTTGACATGGGTTCAGGAGATCAAACTCAGATCTCCGAGCTTTCATAGCAAGCTCTCCACCCACTAAGCAAGCTCTTCCCTAAATTCATTCCCTAAATTCAGAATTTCCTAAATTCTCGTCTCTGGGGTTTTGGTGGGTGTGGGGTTGGTTTGGTTGATTGATTGGTTTGCTGATGGTGGTGGTGGTGGTGACCTTCTCACCCATAGGTAAAATGGAAATATTCCTGGGAAGAGAATCTAAGAACATAGGCAAGCTTCTGCTTCTATTATTTACTAATAAGAGTCCTTCTAGGACTATGAAGCTTCCTACAACACCAGCCACCTGGCTGGCTGTGAGAACCTGGTCGGATGAAGTCTGTGAAAGTTCCCTGAGAACCAGGAAGCATTCTAAAGGCTAAAGAAAACGCCATCACTGGGGCACAGTTCACAGAAGGCCTCAACATTACTCTGAAGATGAGGACTCTCCCTGGAAACCCAGTCTGTGTGTATGCCATGCTAGAGAAAACAACTTTCTAAATGGAAAAGAAGAACCAGCTATAGAGATGGGCCTCAGATGACAGGGGGATGGTCCCTATTCAATAGTGTTAGTAGTTGTGACTTCTAAACTTTCAGAAATAAGGAGGTTAGAGGCTCATCCACTGCTGAGCTCTTCCCTGCAGTGAGCAGCATCTAGAGTGGTCTAAATAGAGCTATGGCAAGAAGGACTAAGCAGAGAGATTCGTCCATGTTCAAAGAAAGCAGACAGTAGATATCGAAGACAGGTATACTATACACATGAAGAAGACGGAATGTGTTTGTAGAATAGAAATCCAAAGAGAGGTCAGGGAAGCCATTAAGGACATCATATCCATTCCCTTGGGATCACCAGCATCAACAACAGCAGAGCACATTATCTTATCAGCAAGCATTGTTTCTAAACTACTCCCTGGGCTAAGAGCCATACAAGGCACTGATCACATAGTCTTTGCCTAGAACAGACACTGCCCTTATGTTCACTTTACATTCTAGTATTCAGATATTCCTATTTAGTTGAAAAGTCCTTATCCTTGAGCCTCCTATATCTAAACAAGTGGGTTAAAAACTATTCAGTCTCTCAGAAAGATCTTTCCTGGATGTGTATTCACCAGTCTCTCATTTTTTCCTCATCCAGCAAAAAAGGAAAAACTGAAACAATCAATAGGAGATAGTCACTCATAGACCTTGAAGGAAACCTAGAGTTCTGATATCTGGCCATGTTTGCTGCCAAAACTTGACCTTGATGTCACAAGCTCAATTTCTGATGTGAGGAAGAATTACATTTGTATCAGTGACAGTTCAGGGATGAGGGACAGCTGCCCCAGTCTAATGACTGAGATAACTTGGGTAAAAGTACCTGCTTCTTATTCTCTACAAAGGGAGGAAAGTCTTCCTGGTCATTTCCCTTTAAAAAAAAAAAAGAAAGAAAGAAAGAAAGAAAGGACCAGGAGAAGGGGGAAAAAAAGAAATAGCTGCCAAGCCAGGGCTTGGCAATTAGTGTTGGAGTAAGTGATCGCCTTGTGATTGCTCAGCTGGGGCCTGAAGACTTGTAAATGCATTTAGAAGACAGAAATAGAAGATGTGAACGAGCACTGAGGCCTGGACCATTTGCCAGGAGAAAATGTCCCAAAGCTGCCGGGAAATTTACTCAGTAGGGATTTGGGGTGTGTCTTCACAAACGGACAAAGTTTGCTCATCAAACCCAACGATGAGCCAGACTGTACGCCTTGCCCTATGGTTTCTGCTGTCTGCAACCTTCGGGCTCGTCTGAAGTGCCTTCTATGTCAACAAAGCCCCTTCAGTGGGTGTTGATGTTCGTGCTCATCTTGAATAAGCAAAATATCTGGTGACTTTGGGCTGCACCTCACCTAACAGTAGTCAGCTGGAACTGTCGTGTGGTTCTCCAGCCCCCAACTGTTCTCACCTGATCTGCCATGGACATGTGGTTTCATGACCTCTGTATGTTGTGAAAACAGAGACCTCTCAGATGTTAAAAGCTCTTTTCCCCCTGGGAACGTTTACAGTGAAACTCAAATCCCCCAATAAAATAAACACCTGGAACATCTGGTCCAAGGCCCTTCTCTGGTTGCAGCTATGCTGGCTGTGAAGAACACACACATCAGGAGACTCATGCCATGGGGCATAAAACAGGGCAAGTGGAGCAAGAGTGAATTAGACAGTTGAGAGGGAGGTCTTGGTCCCCCACTGTTAGTCTAAATGGCCCAAAGCAATGGCCATGGAGCTTGTTATTTCCAGAGGAAAGGAAGAAAGTTCAACACAAAACAGAGGTGGCTGAAAAAGATAAGAGATTCACCCTGTGCTTGGGAAAACACAAGAGTACAGCCAGGACTTCTGTAAGAAGAAACCACTTCCCAACCATATTCTTCAGGATTTCTGTGGCCCCCCAAGTCCCCTGCTCTCCACTTCTTCACCACAACTTTTAGAAGCTCTGCTTTTCTTATATGCGAGATTTCTACCCAACAAGCTCCCTCCATTAGCAATGCCTACAACCAGTGGCCAAAGGAAAAACTAGTCAACCTGCCAGTAAGTCCTCTGTTTCTTCCCCACTTGTAGCAGATGCTACATTATCCAGTTCATGTATACTCTCTGCTCTTTGGGAGCAAACCAACTGAAGGTCCACGTGGCTATTCTTGAGAAAGAGCTGACCCAGTTAACAAGTATATCCCTGTGGTGGTGCCAATTGATCACTTACTGGGCTTCCTTTCATGCTCCCTTGCTTCATAAGAAATGGCTTTCCTCCCTCCAAATCCCACAGTCTACCTACCCAGATCTAGACTTGGAGAAAAAGCATCAATATGAATGATTCCATTCCTGCAAGGTCTAGCCAGAACCACCACCCTAAGAAGTCATTCTACTAGTCTGTCACAGCCAGGAGGGGAGACAGAGTCAGGGAGGCACAAGTAGACAGATAACCATGAGCATGTCTCCTCTGTCCCATCTCAAATCAAGACCTGGGATCTAATAGGGGTGTTTCTACTTCTCCAAGTTCTTTTTGAGCCACAAGTCTTCTTAGACATACTTAGTCTGGTCTTGCTTTCTTTCTATCTGTAATTCCCAACATCAAGACATACACATACTTACAATCCTATACATACTCTCAATAGAGTCCTGTCCACATTGAGCCCTACCATTTACATTTCCATTAAATTCCAAATTTCCTTATGAAAAATGTAGACACTGGGAAGCCAGGAGGCCCACCTATTCAGTCCTGCCTTCCTTCAGAAAACCTTTGAGATTACTAAATCCCAAAGTAAAACTGGAGGCCTAAGAAAGTTAAAGGATTTGGTCAAGGACAACAAATAGCAAAGCCAGCTGTCATTGTCCAGGACTATTTCCCTGCATGTACCCCCTCACCCTCTCTGAAAATCCAGTTCTACTCACATATAACGCAAGTGGGGGTTCTTAGCGAAGGCTCTGGGCTGAATGTTCCGGAGACCAGAATTCTTGATGGTCCTAAATAGAGAGAAAAGACAGTTAGCAGAACCCCAGGAGTTACAGCCAGAAGGAAGGCAAGGCCCCCAAGTGGGATATAGCTCCCTTTATCACTAATGACCCTAGATGGCCAAATGTGGGCTCAATGAGAGATATGAACCCAATTCCTTTGAAGACGAGGTGAAGGTTGGGATATAAGCAGTCATTGCTGGAAGCTAATCCCTACCCATTCTAACCAGTAATTGAGAATCAGGGCTCCTGGTGCTCCGGAGACAAGGAGACTTCAGTCTCTTTATGCTTTTTCCTCCTCATCATCACTCTTGGTCACCCATGTTTAAAACGCTGAAGTCTACTTTAGTGGTTAATGGGAACCTAACATTAGGGATAGGGTGTAAGGTTGTGCCAAGCACAGAGCTGAAGAATGAACACATTCCCAGCATGCCTTGGAGCAGAGCTGTTTTGAAATCCTAACCTTAAGCAACCCCCAGGCATGTTTGGACCAAGGTGGCCCCTGACAATCACAAAATGGGTGATGCCAACCATCCCCAAAAGGATTCATGAGGAGAAACACTGCGACAGCAGACTTTCCATTACTGCTACTTCAGCACAAAAGATGACAGGCAGCATCCCAGTTGTTCCTTAGCAAGCCACCCTGGTGTACTCACAGCTTCTGGAGTCCCGTGTAGAGCTCCATATCCACAGCATTGAGTGTGTGCAGGCCTCGCCAGTTTTCTATGTGTCTGCAGGAAGACAGGAAAGGTCAGTCTACTGCAGCAAGAGGTGGGGTACCAGATTTAGAGTCCGACATGAGCTTGAAGCCTGGAGCATGAGCCATGGCTTCTGACAAATCACCAATTAACCCTGAGTTCAGCTTCTCCCCTCTGGATGGTGGGGTTCATCACAGGAGTGAAGGACTCATGGCTTCTAAGCGTAAAGCGTGAGGACGGAGTGCTTAGCATCTATCCTCAACTCGAGAACCCTTCAAATCCATTCCTCAAAATTTTGACTCAATTTCCTTCCTTCTTGTTCCTATTCAGGATTTTGTAAGATTGGGCTCTTTTTAGACTCGTTTATATTCTTAATGCCTGCACAGAAATACAATATAAATGACATGGTTTAGGGAGGGGATGTGGCTTACCTAAGGGCATGGCTTCTGTGCAAACAAGATAAGGAGAAAGACTTATGTGGAGTATACACCCACCAGGGCACAGAAGAACACTCCATCTGCATAATCATGGTTCATTCCATTTGGAGCTCAAGAAAACCAATGGATTGAGATACACAGAAAAGCAACTCCAGAGATGGGGAGCTCAAAGGCACCATGGAGATGTAGGAAGAGTGGCATGGGAACCAAGCTCAAGTTTCATCTCTGAGACTTGAGAGCAGATTTAGCAGGCACATTAACCAATCAGAGTCTCCTGTTCCTTTGTGAAGGAGTGGTACCCTACCACCACAGCTCCTCTTCCTTCCATCATAAATATCTCTTTCTAGACCTTTCCCTGCAGACCTCCATTTTAAAGAGGGTTGCGTCTAGCAAGAAGACTATATTTATTAGGTAATAATTAATTCATATTCTCAGATTAACTAGAAACAAAAGTAACTGTTAATTGAAGCTCTTTATCAACACATACAAATCAGTATTAACTGGCCCAGTGCATAAACTCCATCGCAAAGCAAAGAAACTCAAGACTGTTGTTATGAAGAGAAGAGTCATCATGAGTTTGCCTCTAAGTTTTGTTTGTCCCTGACAGTGACAAGGGTCAAACATTCCTTCATTGCTGCCTTTAAAGTGTCCAAGTTGAAAACTATTCCATTGTTGCTTACCGAGACCCTTTCATTGCTCTAATAGTGTATGAAATATGACCTTCCATGGTGTAGCAGAAGATCCTAGGAAATGATACAGCCCAGCCCACTTAGTACTTGACTTCTCCCTCCTCAATATTCAGAGGTTGCGATATATAAAAGGTCTTAGCACCATTTCATTAAAGAATACAGTTGCCCAAGGCACACTCTGGCCAGAAAAATGACCATTACTTTTCCCCAGACAGCTCCTCCCTTTCCCGACCACACCAATGGTTCTGCCATCTGCTACCCAGTCCAACTAGAGCCAAAAAGGCAGTGTGCCTGTGGCTGCCAGGACTCCTGGCAGCATTTCAGAGCCGCACAGTGACAAGGTATGCCAAGAGCCCATTTTGAAACACATTCTCCCAGAGCCCCCATGGAGCAGCCAGAAGCACTGGCATTTGTTGGGGACATTGACCAGGTGGCCAGGTTGGCATTGGCCTCTAACTCTAATGCCTTCTCTCTGGAAGCCTCATGGTTTCAAGGCAGTTTTTATGCCCTGGTCTCACCGAGGTAGGAATACTGACAACATTTCAGATGTAAAGAAAGCCAAGAGGACTAAGACCACCTGTACCACTAAGCCTCTCCAGTGTATATTCCTGGGCCATGGGCCATGTCAAATACCAAAGAGATCACAATGTTTATACAGCATGTTCTTCATTCACGGGGGCCCAGCTTCCTACATGGAACTGTTTCCAACAAATAGCTATCAATCAAATTGTTTAAATAAGTGAAATCACTTTTTTCTTGGCCCCTATTAGCATTCCATAAATGTGTTTTGATGGTGGTAGAGATGTCAATCTCTACATCCTAAAACTTTGTTTCAGTCTTTATGATCTGTGCTTATAAATGGACCCTTTCTAGACTCCTACACACACTGAGAAGTGACAAGTTAGTGAAGCATCAGCGTGGAGACCCCCAGTACATTACACAATATCTCCAGCATCCTCTGTGTTTCTGAGTGCTCTTCAGTTGGGAAATATAGGTGTTTCAGCCATATTGCTGACTGCTTACAGTCAGGGTTCTGGAACAGCGGTTGGGGCCAAACTCAGCCAACTGTTTGCATTTGTATAGCTTCAAAACTAAGATTCATTTTCATATTTTGTTTTTTTTAAAAAACATCAGAGGAAAACCATGCATTGGGACCTGTGAGGACTAGATGAAAATCGACATTTCTGTGCTCATATCTCTTCACTGTCATCTACAACTACTTTCAAGTTACAAAGTTGAAACATTGCTGCACAGACCATATGGCCTACAAGGACTGGATTTAATCTCTGGCCCTTTATGGCCAAAAAGGTTGACAACCCCTGCCAAGAGCAAGGCTGCACTAGAGTGCTAATCCTAGCCCCAGGAGTGCTCCACTGATGCCACCTCGCCTGTCTGTGCCTCCCTTCTCTCAACTATCAAATGAGGGTAATAAACTGCCTGCCTCATAACAATGACATGGGAATTGAAGGCGTGTGTTGAAGAGATCTTGAGAGACTGGGGGTGGGGGGAGCCTTGTTCCTCATCTAGTTTACCCAAGACCCCAACTTCAATCCCAGCACCACAAAATACTACTAGTAAGCAATAACAACCATGAGCCTTGCAGGGCTAGGTACATAGAAGTCCCTGGAAGGCACTAGCCAAGGGGATTTTATGAGACATCTTTCCTTAATTTTTGAGTACAGATGGCATCATGCTTCTGTTAGAAGTTGTTATTTCTTGGCCATAGATGTTTTTTATTGCAAAAGAGTAGGGTCATCTTTGACTTTAATAATCCATCATGGCAGAAGGATAGAAGGACAGAAAACCTGTCATTCATGACTTCTAGGAAAACATCTTCAAGAAAACACTTGTGAATCACCAGGTATAGAACACTTGCCATTGAGTCTGACAGCCTGAATTTAATCTCTAGAAATACACAAGATGAAAGGGGGGGGACTAATTCTTCTAGGTTTTCTTTACAGGCACACACACACACACAAGCATGCACACTCATGCTTCAGGTGTACATACCACCACCAACAACAACAACAGCAGCAGCAAAGATGAAGATACGTGCATATTTAAATAAGCTGATTTTTAAAAGAAAGAAAATCCCCATGGTGGGCGAGGGCAGGAGAGAGGAGATGCACGCCAGGGAAGGAGCAGCCTTGACATTTGTGAATGATGCTGGCTGGCTCCTGCCAAGCCTTCTATGACTCACTGCTTGGTACCAAACAAGGCAGGTCACTTATGGTAACTGTGTTGGCTGCTATTAGAAGGCCACAAGTTTCAGTGGAAAAGGCTGGCTCTACAAAGTATACTAAATGAATAGGATGAGGTAAGAGACTACAATTGGCATGGGTTTGTTAATGCCAAATAGGGGAGGTGGCGCCTAGTGCAAGTACATGGGGTTCTTCATGTCCCGTGCTTTTTCTGGGTACTCCAGTTCAATAAGTATACATTTTTAAAGAAAGGTCAGGCTTAAGTAAACCCTGTGGTGCAGGAGTGACAGGAGCCAAACCTGCTTTCCCTACAGATGTCTTACAAAACCTTCTCTAGAGTCAGGAGGAAAGAGATCTCAGTGCCAATGGGAGATGGGAGAATCCATGGCAATTAGGGCTCCCATAAGGACCTACAGCTCTGGTTCCACCTGGTGTCCCTTCTCCAATCAATGGCAAGGAGGAGAGGGTAGAGAGATACCAAAGAGCGGCACTTGGACTCTCTCTCCCTTACCTTACATACGTTGCTTCCACTTTATGATGTTAACAGCAAAATTCTCAAGTGGAGGTAATTTTGTCTCCCAGGGAATAGCTGGCCTTATTTGCAGACAGTGTTGATTGTCACAACTGGGAAAAGAATAACACTAATGGCTGGTGGGAATGGGGACAGAGAAACACAGGACAGACCCTTGGCAAAGTATCTGTCCCAGATGTCCCCAGCTCTGAAATGAAGACCTTTGCCTTATTGCATAAAACAACTGCCCAAGTTGTCATCGAAGCTAGTAGAGTCCTATGGCTTAAAACATCTCTTTTGAAAATGACTGCTTTGTCCCAAACACTATGGTCCAAAACAAAAAGCCTGCTCTTACACCAGTGAGTCTTGGAGAGAAATTCAAAAGTGATGGCTTTGGGGACCTTCTTAAGCCAAGGGGTGAACATGTTATTGATGAGATCTACCTGTCAAGAGCAATCTCCCATGTTTATCTCAGTTTCCTTCCCCAAGCTTCCACACTGTCTCTTCACAAAACTGCAAAACCACCACTCTGCCAAGACCTCATGCACACCACTTTTCCAGAGACAGTGACAAAATGTCATGGTCAGGTTGAAAAATCCCACTGGAGTCAAGCTGGGTCTCATAGGACATGGCTTAGATGGGATATAGTCAAGGGATGACTAGCAACTCCTCCACAGCACAAGAAACCTAGCCCCTCTCCATAACACACAACAGCATCTCTGAATCCTAGAGGCCCAGGACCAAGGTTCCTGATTCATATCCCATTCTGGAATATGACAAAGCATAAATTAAGTACTAATTGAGGATACACGGCCCTTTTGTGCTTGAATAAATTAGATGATGCTTTGTCCCATCACTTTCTCTTCCGCTTTCCGTTCCATTTGAGCCAATATGGAAATGACCTGGCATTCTCCAAGAATCTGAAAATTAGTTGGTACAGACAGTGTGGTCTATATTTTAATTTAAAAACATGTCCTGTTTCCTTTATAATCCCAGTATTTAATGTCTGTATTCCTCTATCCAGAAAATTCTAGAACATGGAGACATCTGCTGCTATATAACTAAAGAAAAAGAAGGTGTAAGGAAGTCCACAAGAGAGTCAGGGTACCCTCGCCCAGCCAAAAGTTCCTGTCTCTTAAGTACTTGACCAGGCAGGAAGTTGGTGGATTGGACTTGGTCTCACCCTTCCTGCAGACACAGTAGGCCCCACACTGCCTCTTTTCCAACCTTTTCTCTCTCCTCCCTTTCTGTCACATTGCTGTTCTTTGCAATGTGACTTCACACTGCTATTAATGAGCTGTTCTTCAGAACCAAATTTTCCAGACAACTAAATTTAAATGTAAAACCTTTGCATGGTCAAGTTCCTTGCTACATCTTTTTTTCCTCTCCCTAAAATGCAGTCCATATCTCCCTGACTTCTCAAACACAGCACACAGAGCTTGAGTCACACTCTCTTGATAACACTACACCACAGCAACAATGTCCGCTGGGCTCTGACACCCCTGCCGTAGATGGCCTTTCCCCAGTAGGACTTCCGTCTTGAAAGGCACACTTATTTTAGCACTTTTCTAGTTGTTTATTTGATTTTAGGATGGGAGGAGCCTGAAGCAGCCTCTTTCCTTCCAATGCATGGTGGCTAGTCTCCTCTGCAGCCTCTTGGAGCATAGCAGCGAAAGGCTGATGGGTGGAGGTAGTCTGGCCTAGACAGGCAACAGTCTCAGAGCCTGGATCTGGATGCTGTCAGGCCAGATACTCAAACCTCAGTGGTCCTCACATTCCCTTTGGCAAGTCTGCAGTGTAAGGGTTAGAGCGGCAGTGTGCTCGTACTCAAGTGTAAATGCACACAGCTAGGGCGTGGTCAGGCAGTGCCATTACTAATGGTGGAAGTGTATGCTTAGTAAGAATAAATATGATCTGGAAAGGGTTTCAAAGAATTTGAAAAAATCACACGCACACACATTCACACACACACACACAAGATACTTATTTCTTTGCTTCCCTTCTCTTTCTAGATCTCTGAAGTTGCCACAGAAATGGTGTTTACCAGGATATGAAGTCATAACCCATATTCACCTGGTCATACCTAAGTGCTATCATTGCATTCGGTGTATCTATTCGTGCCGTGGCGTCCTGGAAAGGGGTAGTTAAAATCATTGTGGGTTCTTGGTGGGGTTTTATTTTATATATAAGTACCCCACTCCTCCATCACAGAACTAGATAACTTCAAAAACCAAGGTTATATACAAATTTTTCTTCTCTCCAGGCTATCTCCAGATAAACCTAAGGTTTCCTGAGTCTTGTTCTAATGGGGGATGAGGGGCTGACCTGAAATGTAAGTTGGCGCTGGGGAGATGAGCCTCCAAGTCTATTTCCTAATGAGTCAGCATTAGAACCCACATCCGTGTGTGTGTGTGTGTGTGTGTGTGTGTGTGTGTGTGTGTGTGGTTCTACATATACACAATGTGTCATGCATTTATTTGACTTTGAAGCCTTATGGGGCATTAAGGAAATTGATTTGTTATTCAGACATATTGTGCCTAGTGATCCAGACAGCAGCTTAGCTTTCAATTATCTGTTATGTTTAGCATTATAAACAAACCTTCCAGAACAACAGCTCCATGAAGTTCAGGCCTCAAGGGGTCTGGGGAGGAGCTGCTTGAGAGCATACTAGCCAAGCCATCAGCTCTTTCCCTTGATAGCTGCTAGTGGGAAATTGGAAGCCTGGAGAAGCAGACATGAGAGCCAGGCAAGCATGGGATGTGGAGAGCAGGGTGGCTTGAGATGGTGACTCCAGCATGCCAAGATATTAGCACACCAGCCTACAAGCATGTGTGTGCCAGGGATCACGGCAAGCCAGCCTCACATCTGGGACCCGCCCTCAGATACAGAAAAGCGCATTCAGATCCTGAGGCTAACAGATGGGAAAAACAGCATCTGTTCTGGTTTCCTGACTATTTCTAAAACCTGTGCCAGGAATGAAGAAAGTATGTGTGCACACCTGCGCTCTTCAGGTGCTGAGATGCTATGCCCTAACAAGAAAAGATCAAGGGCACGGTCCCTCTGTCACCCCACTAACAAAGATCTAACTCCCCAGAGTGAGATGTTACTAGCAAGTCAACCTGTTCCCTTTGGAGTCCAGACTCTTCTGTCCTAACCCCTGGTCTGACTGCCATCCCTTCCCCTCTCCAGTCTGTGTCTCTGTTCTCATTGCTCTCATTTGGGCTCTTCTGGCATATTGACCCCAGCTTGCCTATTATGATCATGCCAAATAACCACCACTTTCAATCTCTTCCTGGTTTTCATTCTTTCCTTTCACCCGTCTATACGGCAGAGGGATCAAAGCCTCTATGGCTTCCTTTAACAATTTCAACATTCCCAAGCATCAGGCCATGGCATGCAAGACCCTACATGAATGTGCCAGCAGGGGCCTTCCTCTGGACACACTCCCTTTGTTGGGTTAGCTCCAGGCACACTGGCCTGGCTTCTGTTTCTGCTATGAAGCAGGAGAATTCCCAAAAGGACCTTCTACAGGGAACATTTCCCTGACTCCTTTTATTCCTCCAGGTCTTCACTGAAGTATCCCATGCTCAGGAAAGCCAGCCCTCTATGCCTCTGTGCTCACAACCCCCATCTCTCCTCCAGTTCTTCTCTAGAACAAGCTTTGTTTGTCTCGTTTGTGGCTTTAATAGCCATGTATAATAGCCTTATTTGATTATTTTATTACATTTTGTCATAAAGGCATCTAAACTAGAACCATAATGCATAGGAGCAGCAATTGGATCTGTCTTGTTTTCCACTTATTTTCAGAATGTCAAATAGGGGCAGCTGCTGCAGAGTAAATACATACCTGGAAAGCCTCCAGGTAGATACCTTACCTCCATACAGGATGGTCCCCATGCTGATTTCCTGAATGGCCCTGATCTCTGACCCCTTAAGTAGACCAGAGCTCAAGTCTGACCCCACATTGCCCTGATGATCCCCAAGAAAGATGTGGCTTAGAGTATAGGCTTAATTAATGTCTTAGATATGGCAGGCATCCTGAGGAATCATTATGGAGCTAGAAACAGAAAGAAGACAGCCCTGAAGCTTCCAAAGACCCAAATACACAGCTGCCTCTCAAGTCTATGTCTGATGCCATGGTCTCCAGCCACCAATTCATGCCCATACCCTTAATTGTGGCAAATATTTTCAAAAGATTGATCCATAGTCAGAGACCTGACTTCCTCCCCTCTCTTTGATAACAAACTCCGTTTGTCTCTGTTCTGCACTGTAGGAACCACACTGAAAAGGTTACCAGTATTTCCCTTGTTGGTGACTCCAACAGACTCTTCACCGTTGTCTCTCTTTTTCTTGAAATACATTGTATTTCTGGCATTCTTGGCTGCACAGTCCTGGGTTGCTGCCTAGTCTCGGACATTCCTTCTTAGCCTCCTTTGTTGATCCTCTATTCTTAGATCCCTAAATGTCAGTGTCTGCTGGGTCTTACCCTGAGGTTCTTCTTTTCACCCTATTTCCCTCATAGCCAAGATGATCTCAATCAGGTGTTTGTCATAAGTGCCATCTATATGATGTCACCACTTCAATGGCTTCCTCTAGCAAGACCTTTTTCCTACTTCAGGTTCTTATATTGTAGCTTATCAGATCCAATAGCAGCCCTTGCATTCTACTTCAGAGTTTTCTCTGTCTCAGTAAATTGCATCAGCAACCCTCTTGTACAAACCAAACTCCATCACGTCCACCCTCTCAGTATCTAAGCTGTCAGTAAGTCCAATTAAGAGCATACACCATTGCCTCTCACAAAGATCACTCCCTCCAAAACATGGCCATTGCTTCCACTCACTTGAGTAATCTGTCTTCCACACAGAAGCCTGCATGAGCATTTTGAAACTCAAATAACAAAATTTGTTCATAAATTTGAACATAAACAAGCAAATACACAAACCTTCAGTGATTTTATTTTCTGTACTTGGCAGTTATGATAAAATTCAGACTTCATGAGGGCCAACAGAGTGCTATGTGATGTGACTCATACATACCCTTCATCCCCAGCTCAAACAAAGCTCCCTCTTATCTCAATTGCTTTTCACTCAGTGGTATCCTGCCTTTTCTCCAGGACCCCAAGAACCGTCCCTCCAGTAAGGCCTTTACATTTGCTGTTTCCTTTAGCCAAGATGCCACTAAAGAGTCTCTTAAAATGTCACTGGCTGCTGTGGTCTTCTCTAACCAACATACCCACAATCATTTTCTATAACCTTCTACTAGATGAATAGCCATCAATCCAGGGTGGCCATGTTTCCCTGAAAACATATAGCAATGCCTAGAAACATTTTGCCTTGAATCAGCAATGGAACCTAGTGGGTAAATACCTGCAGTGCACAGGACAATCCCCCATAACCAAGTTTTTTCCAACCTCAAATGTCAATAACGCCAAGACTGTACAATGTTGCCCTACATATTCCCTTCATCCCAGTAGTCACAATCCCTCCTTTTTGTGGCTTCTTGTGTATCATGTTTTTCCTGTGGTGGAGTGCAAGGTCTATGAGAACAAGCACAATTTGGGTCTTGTTCAACCTACGGCAGCCCAGGTCCTGGCATGTACCAGAAAACATAAAGTAACAACCAACTGCTCCTCCTCAGAACATGATAACCCTACATCAAATCTTGAAAAAGCTATGGCTGTCAAGGTCTTCAGGGGGATCAGCATCTTTTCCAGCTGGCCAAAGAGACTAAGACATGGACAAAACAGTGCTTGTGCACTGGAATCAGAGTCTGGAATTCATGTGTCCCTGGGAAATGGAGTCCTCCGTGAAGATAGGAGTCAACTGTGTCATTCAACTCCAGACCCTGTTAGCCATCTTAGCTTTGAACCAGGACAAAAAAGGAATGGCAAAAGCCCATGGTAGGGCACATGACTTTGTGGCAGACATTGACTTTGATCCTTCTTCCTTAGTGGTCACTGGAGGAGAAAGCCTGAACAAAAAGATGAGTCTCATTCTGGTCCAAGCAGCTGGCTGGAAAGAGACGTGACAATATGAGCTCTGAGCCTAAGATCAGCTGGCCTCAGGGGTTCTGAGAGCACTGCCTTTCGGGTGGTCAATTTTCTTAGAAAAATATGAAATGGCCAGGCCACCCTTTACTGAATTATAAAGCACTTATCACTTCTTTAATAACTACCCACATAGAGGACTTAATTCACTCAATATGGAAGTTATAAAGGCGAATTGGTAAGTGAGCATTAAGCTCAAGTGCATTGCATAAAGACTTACGAGGGCAATATTTTCCCCCATTAAAAGGGTAGATTTTCTCACTGCAACTGTGTCTTAGAGTTAATGTGGAGAAGTCGCTTCAGAGCTCAGGGCATTTTCATTGTTAGAGGGTAATTCCAGGTCACTGAGAGGAAGGGGGGACCTTGACTTTGCAAGAATAATTATCACAGAACCTGAAAGTGTCAGAGTGATTAGTCAAGGTAACCATCAGAAAGACAAGATGCCATTCACGGTTCTTGGCTCTCTGCTCTGCACACATGAGGCTGAAGTGTGCACAGGCCAAAGAGGTAAAAAATTATAAGTGGAATGCAGAATGGGATAGACCTCAACAGAAGAGGGACACACAGGACCTGCAAGAAGGAGGCTGTCCCAGAAGCCAGATCCTTTAAGAGGATTCATTGGTTTTCATTCAGAATCTAAAGGGAAGCAAGCAATGTGAGCTCTTATCAGAGTAGTTCCAGAGCTTCTGAAGATTCCAAAGGGCTCCATGTAGGGAACTGGGAAGATGGATGTCTTTCCTCACCAAGTGAAGGAAATGTTCTGTGACCTTTTTCTCTCCAGCTCCAGTATCATAACCATCTTCCTTTCCTCTGGCAGTAAACCATCTGCTCTTTTCCCCATATGTTCACTCTTTTTGGAAACGGTCTCTCCACTCACGTGATTTCAATTACTACTAATTAGAGATTAATTCCAGTTCTGAATCTACATCTTTCATGGCTAACCTGTCCCTTGTTCTGAAGCTCTTGTTATCACAATATGTATTCCCCTCAACTCCGAAAAGCAAATATGAACAAACAGCTTGTTCTTAACTTCTGAAATCTCCCAAATACTTCCCTGAATCCTCCTGACCAGCAAGGCAGGAACCGTGAGAAGGCTTAACATATGTACAATACCAGTGAGTTAGCAAGACTACTGTGTTCAGGATTCTGTAGTAGAATACGGAACACAGGCTATGATCAATTAGTGATGTCTGCCATGGTCACAGTATGGAGGGGCAAAGAGAGTACCATCTATAAATCCTATCTATCTAAGAGGCTTTCTGACATCTTTCCACTCAGTCTTAAGTCCCATCAGTATCTCCTTCCTTGTACTTCTAATGATTTATTTTGTCTTTGTGTCTGAGACGCTTATGCTCAAAAGCATATAGTGATATTTTAACAGATCCTTCAACCTCTAATCTTCATATTCTAATCTGTTCTAAAGCTCCACTTTCTCAAAATAACATGGAACATGTTCCTGGCAGGCTTAAGACCTTCCTAATGGCAAACAAATAGCTCTCTCACTGAAGCAGAATTTCTATTAAAAAGCTTTAAACCTACTGGAAATTGTGGAGGAGGAGGAAGGGTGTGAGGAGCTGTAGACCCTGAGAGGGGAGTGACGACTTTTCCAGTTCTCTGTGTACCACCTGCATGGGTTCCCTAGGGTACAGATCCACAGTGAAGCTGAGAGACAGGGAGCCATCATGGGACCTGGGTGACAGCTTTTGTGACTCTTATCCCACTCCTTCCTATCTTCTCCCCCTTCCATCACATGAAAGCCAAGCTACTCAGGGAGGTGTGTTCATGTCCACAGAGACATCAGCCTGCCAAGAACCTCCAAAGCCTGTTCCTCCCTGGACTTTTTGAAGAAGATTGGCACAGTGAAAATTGTCTTTTCACTGATGAACTTTGGTGCCAGCAGTGACCTTAACTCCCACCTGCCACTAATGAGACAAGGACACCTCCTGTAGCCTCAGATTTCCCTTCTATACAATGGGAACAGTGTTGACATCTCATGCAGGTATCATACAGATAAATTTAAATGGTGCTGGTAACAGTCCCAACCTGTCACCTTAAATATGCTAGAGCTCAAAAAATGTTTATTCTCTTTTCCAAAAAGAAAACTGGCCCATGGATTGTGTGAGGATCAAAGTCCAGGACCTGGGCCACTATGTCAGGGAGAATGACTATAATTGTTAGTTTTGGTCACTGTATTAACAGAAACCACTGAAAAGAGGAAGGCCGCATTACAGATCACAGTATGAGAGAGATCAGTCCACTGAGATTGGGCCTGTACACATGAGCAGAACATCATTGCAGTGGTAGCTTGTGGCAAAAATGTTTCTTCTTAGTAAACAAGAATCAGGGAAAGGATGCTGGAACTCACCTGGCCTCATTCTTTCCTTCCTTTTATCCATCTAAGCACATGCCCCACGGGTGATACCATCTACATCCAGAGTAGCTATTCCCTTCTCGGTTAGCCTTCTCTGGAAAGAGCCTCCCAAGACCCCTAGGTGGCTCTAAATTCATTTAAGTTGACAGTAAAGATCAACCATTATGGTGCCTCTGTGTGTAGCTTGCAGTGGCTGAGACTGTGATGAGGATGCAGTGGCACCTCTATCTCCCATTCTACCAACCTTCATTCCTCCCCACTTAGAACCCAGCCTCCACTTTACATGTTAGCCAAAGACACACCTGCTGCCCAGATTTGGCTTGTTTATGCTCCCTTTGAGCTATGGTCCTGATCCTGCCAGCCCGGAGGTTCTCAGGCCAGGGAGTCTCTGTGTGGCTGAACATTTTCTGGGCTTCTGATACGTGCATCTTCTCCTCTCCACTAAGCTTTTATCAAACCACCCATCACCACCCAGATGCAGTCACTCGGTGATCCCAGCATCACCCTCCAATTACTGGGGAATTATTTCTGTGCAGCTGCTGATGTACGTATGTGATCCTGTCACCTGAGAGATTCAGCATTATTTGCCTGGCTTCCCTCGTGAGAGCAAAAATTCCTTGACAACAAAGACAGATGCATTCTATTTATTTTGTTTGCCCTCTTGTCTCCTGTACTTCTATGCTCAGCTCAGCTCAGCAAGAGTGTTTAGACCACACAGGGAGTCCCAGAGTGGAACCTAGAGAATGCGAGCTCCATCCTGATGCCGAGAAGAGCTGTCCAAGGTCTGGGAATAGGCTGAAGTTCAATGTGAACAGACAGAAACACACAAAACAGGACAGAGAAAAACATGCTGTCTGACATGCAAGTTCCTTGTCTCCTTGTTCTTCAAAACTCATCCCAGGTGTCCCTACAGTATAACATCCTTTCCTGGGACCTCTTTCCCAGGTCGCAAAGCCCCTGTCATAGAGCTGGCACTGATATTTAAAATAGGCACGAACTGGAGAAGAGTGGTGGAGAAAGATGAGTAATGACACACAAGCATTAAAAAGCTATGGTCCTGATCCTGCCAGCCCCGAGGTTGTGTCATAATGAAGCCTATTACTTTGTGTATGTACTAACTTAAAAAAATATATATATTTTGGGACTGGCAAGATGGCTCAGCAGGTAAAGGTGCTTGCTTTCCAAGCCTGATGACCCTCAGATGCACGTTCAATCCCCAGGACCCACTTGGCAGAAGGAGAGAAGGCGACTCATGCAAGTTGCCCTCTAACCTCCACCCGTGTGCCATGTATACACAAGTGGGCACACACAATCAATCAATCAATCAATCAGTGAAATCTCTAGGTGCTTAAAAGTTATTTCAGGAGCTGGAGATTTGGCTCAGTGTGTAAAAGGTTTGCCACACATGCATGAGGACCTGAGTTCAAATCTAAAGAACCCCCCACACACACACACACACAAAAAAAAAAAAAAAAAAAAAAAAAACCAGGCAACTCTATAGCCCCAATACTTCAGAAAGGGGAAAGGGCAGAGAGAGATAGGCTCATTCATGGAGCTCACTGGCTAACTCATCTAGACCAATTGATGAGTCTAAATTTAGTAAAAGGAGTTTGCTTCAAAAAATATGAAGTGGGCCATGCTAAAGGAAGACTCTCAAGGTTGACCTCCATCCTCCACGTATTCATGTACACACACACACACACACAAACACATATACCACACACAAAGACACAGACACACAGACACAAATACTTGCTTTAAAAAATAGCTGATCTCTGGTAGAGTACATGCGCATAGCAAAACAGACTACCTAACATGTTGGATCAGAGTACCCCATGTTTCCTCCCAAGCTTTGTTTCTAAATCAAGAGACAGAGTGAGGGTAGGATGGGAAGGCAGCCAGGAGCCAATGATTGTCATTTGGTGCATGGTCAGCTGCAGAGGTTACCCACAACCATGAAGGTAAACTGTGGTTTAAACAAATTCACAGCCTTAACTCATGTGCCAGCAAATGCCAATTCTTCACAGATTGCCAAATGTCTCACAGGACACCCATGAAGTCCTCTTATACTAGCAGGCCCATCTCCCCCCACCCCACAACTTTCGATCCTTAGAGTGGGGTTTTGTATTTTATCTCAGTATCTCCAATGTTAAGCGGGGCTCTTGACTCAACTTTCACATTAAAAGTGGCAAGAATGTTGTACTGTCTCTCCTTTTCTGAGCTGCCAGCTTCACCCTCAGATCCTTAAAAGAGTGATTCAAATCAGCAAAGGGAGGCTGAGGCACCCCTTGTGATCTCACAGAGGGACAGGAAAAAGGAATGTAGTAAGAATGATAAACAGAAGTGTCCAGGAGCTTGCTGCAGCAGCTTGGAGCTCCAGCTCCGGAGGATGCAGCTGCTTCTGCAGAGTAGAAACTTCAAGGTCAAGATGGTGGCACATCCTATAACTCCAAAATCTGGAAAACTGGGGAAAGTCAGCCTCAGCCTCTGCCTTGAAGGTGCTCCCCATCTTGAGGTCTATGACAGTGTGGTTCACAAGAGGATCCCAGGGGTGTGGTAAAGGAGATATGCATGACTTCTAAAATGAAGTTTGGTTCTCTCAGAAGTGATGGTGCACACACCCCCCCCCGTGTACATGTAAAGGAAAACTTATAACTTAGGGAGACAGCTGTTTCATCCTGATGTCTGATGTCCCTGCGGCGATTTCTTACTTTACTTACAAGCCTGAACGGTCCCCCATGCTCATTTTTAGCACCTCAGTGGTATGAAGGGGTGCTCAAACATGTGAGATATTAACTATGATCACTGGTGATATCTCAGGAGGCCCAACACTTCAAGACACAGGTTCAGGGGACCATCATGTAAAGCTTTCCATGGAATCAGCCAAAGTGCCTCAGAGGCCCAGTCTTTTGGGCCTGTCCCCAGGGGATTTAGTTTTTAGGCTCCTAGGGTAAATGCTGACATACAGCATACAAAGTTCTTAATAGCAGCTTCAAGGCATAAATGTGACTGATGCACTAAATCACTCTCTAACCCACCCCCTTCCTCTGTAGAAGATAGCATGCTTCCAAGAGGAAATCCAGGATTCTGCAGGTCACATTTGCAAGCACGCCTTTTACAAATATCAGTGCCCTTGCATTTGAGGTATAGATATTCAGAATTGAGATGTTATCTTGGTGGATTTTTTTTTTCCTTTGATGGGTCTGAAGTCTCCTTCCCCATCTCTTTTAATTGTGGTTGAAAGTCTATTCTATTAAATATTAGAATGGCTATTTCAGCTTCCTTCTTAGGTCCATTTGCTTGGAAAGTCTTTTTCCAGTACTCTATTCTGAGGTAATGTCTATCTTTGTTGCTGGCGTGTGTTTCTTGTATGCAGCAGAATGATGGACCCTGTTTTTACATCCATTCTGTTAGCCTATGTCTTTTTTTATTGGCAAATTAAGTCCATCGATGTTGAGATATTAATGACCGATGATTGTTAATTCTTATTATTTTGATGTTGATGGTAGGAGTGTGTGTGTGTGTGTGTGTGTGTGTGTGTGTGTTTCTTCTTTTGGTTCCTGTAAGCTATAGGGAATCAGACTGAGCAAGTTATGGTGAGCAAGTCAGTAAGCAGCATTCCTTCATGGCTTCTGCTTCAGCTCCTGACTCCAGGTTCCTGCCTTGAGTTCTTGCTCTGACTTCCCTTCCTAATGAACTAATAAGAATAAGTTAAAATAAGCCCTTCCTTCCACATATTGCCATCAGTCCTGGCATTTTACCACAGTGATAGAATCCTAATTATGACTCTACCTCAGTTTCCTATTCCTACATGTGGACTTCCTGGCATTTCCTCACAAACTAAAAATGTGTCAACCATGAATTTACTCTTTTAGAGTCTCTTCAAGAGATTCCCAATCTAACACACCTTTTACCTACCAGTTGTAGATACAGAATCTATGTGAATGTGAGTCTTGACACCTTATAGGCTGGACTCTAATTTGGAATAAGAACTACACTCTATGCCAGGGGATGCAGTTGCTCCTAGTAGTCTCATTCTGATTCTGCCCATTCCAATGAATAGGTGCTTTTATTCTAAATGAAGGCTCTCAGAGGGTAGGTAATCTTCAAATATCACACAAAATGTGCAGTTTGGGTGCAAACTCCCCTCTCTAGAATACTAGCTTGGTCACCCAGGATCCCAGCCCTGGAGCACAGTCTTTTGCTGTTGTCAACATCCTGGTCTCACAGGTTTCATGCCTTTCCTTGCACTTTCTCTCCCTCTGGTAAACTCCTCTACCACAATTATAAGGGTCTGGACAGCTCACCAGATAAAGGTGCTTGCCATCAAACCAGATGACCAGGATCCACATAGTGGAAGAAGGGAATCCAGTCCCATAGGTTGTCCTCTGTCCTCTGCATGCATGTTTATGTCACATATGCATGTTCACACACACACACACACACACACACACACACACACACACACTAAATAAAATGTAATTTTTTTAAAGCCAGTGCTGAGAACTATGTTTTCCAGAGTTCTTTAGATGGTCAAAACCAGCCCCCAAGAAAAAAATGCAATGAACTATAACAGACTGTGGGAATGCAGGAAAGTCAAGTTTGATCATTTCTACTTATCCTGCAATCAGCCTGTCTCAGATGCAACACAGTCCACGAAGCCATCTCTGGTTGACCTGGTCTCAGTGATCCCTCATAGAGACAGCTGCACATTCAGGCTCCATCAGATTTTACCCTGGTGTCAGAAGTCATCATCTCCTCCAAGAAAGACTTTTTCCTTTTCATTCTGTGTGCACCACAGAAGGTGCTGAAAGTTCCTGCAGAATGTCAGTTCTGCCCAGGTGTGAAAACTGAAGCCTCAGACAAACATGCTCTCATGCTACACTGTCAGAGCTGCTAGTGAAGAGATAGCAAAATGTTGCTACATGCTTGGTACATGATCAGGGCTCCATCACATTCAACAGATACTGACCAGCACATGCCTATCCAGGCCTTCTGGTGTGCTATACATTTTATAGTCATTTCACAACTGTCTGGATTACGGGATCGACTGTCATAGGATCACATCACAATGCTCAGTCTCAATGCTTCTATGTTGAGCTAACACCACAGCAGTCCCTAAATCATACATCTCATCACCCAGAAACTATTACCGATCTCATTACCCCTCATCAATCTAAGAGGAGTAAACATAGTCTAGGACAAGGTGATAACTGTTCTAGTTTGTTATTAGTTGTTGGTAATCTCGGTTTGTACCATCTTCATAAATAGAATGGTCATGAGTGTATAAGACTAGTGAAAACCAGTCTCTGGAGGATTTGGTACTGTCTGTGGTTTCAGATAGGTCATGGATTGTCTCCTCTGGGAATAAGCAGAGACTTCCAAACTTGTCACTGCAACAGGGTGCTGAGCTATCAGTTCTGAATTCAAAGAAGCTGCCTGGTGCTCCCATAGCTTGATGGGGAAGGTGGACATGCCAAAAATTGGTGACTCCAATGCATGTTTTCATGGGGAAAGGGTACATGTATACACAGGCGGGTACATGTGAACATGTATTGCATATGTGTAGAAGCCAGATGTTAACCTTGGTTGTTTTCCTAAACCATGCTTCACCTTGTTTATTAAAAGAGGGGCTCTCATGTTTATCCCGAATGTTCTAATTTAGCAAGGCTGGCTGGCCAGCAAACTCTAGAGAACTTCTCTTCTTTTGTAGAACTGGGATTACAAGAGCATGCTACAGCACCGTGGTTTCTGGGGATCAAACTTAGGGTCTTGCTTGACAAGTGCTTTATCTAGTGAGCCATCTCCCCAGACCCCAGTATACATTTTCTGTTACTGACTGATGCCACAGCAAATTTATGAGTCTTATCAGAGTCCTCTAAGGGAAAATGGAGAGCGCAATACCTGGAGAAAATCTGATGGTAAACTTGTGGCATAGTACAGTTGCTATAAAGCCAGATGTAACACAATACAGCCCAGAGAAAGCAACTGCAAGGACCCCACTTGCTAATGAGCCAAAAGGAGGACCATGTATCAGGACCAAGAAGCAACAGAGCTGCCCAGCAGAAGCTGCAACTAAAAGATACAGGAATTGTTCAGATACAAGATAACACCCAGGGTGAAGTAATAGGCTTCTCCCTTCCTCCTGCCCATCATTCTCATCAGCTCTTTGCACTGGACAGACCCTCCCACTGGCAAAGAAGCCTGGGAGATGTAGTTTCTAAGGGCCAGACGTTGAATAGCAGCAGTGGCTCTAAGCACTCACAGACAAATCATAGGTTTACTGGGGACTGCTGGCAGAAGCTGCTGAGCCTGTCTTTCATCTCTTTCCTGTTCCTGAAACTGCCTTAGCCTAGAACAAAGCTCACCACTTCGGATGTTCTGTGCTCAGAACCTGAGGAAGCTTCCAAAAAGGTACTACTTGCAAATACCTCCCATTCTTCCTGTGCTGCTAAACAAGTATCTGTTTCCCTGTGTACAGTGAGGTGCCAACACTCAGGGTACACTGCTTTAAGGGAAAGGGGGAGCATTGGAGGGAGCCCATGCTGAGGAAGAGACTCCTCCTGTCCTAGAAAGGCCAGGGTGAAGCGACCACCTAAGGGCACCAGTAGCCTAGGCTCTCTGGGAGGGAAGAAAGCCAAAGGAGAAGTTGATTCCAAAATAGTATCCTGAGGATGAGAGAAAATAATATAAAATGAAACCCCAAACCATCCTATCCTCAGGCTTTGATAAAAGAAAAAGAAAGTGTTGCAGCAGTGTGTTCTGATCTTGTGCAGTTCCTAAAGTCTCTTCTTGACTTTCACCGAGTGGCTAGGAACTGACCAGCCCAGCCAGAGGAAGCTCATCTGGGCAGTGCCATTGAAGACGCCCTGCCAACTCCTCCTGGGGAGAACTAAGTCATTTATCAATGCTTCCAAGTTCACCTGTGTGGAAGCCACAGGCAAAGCTAAAGCCCATTCTCACACAGCTGGCATCTGTGAGCTCTTCCAACACACCCCCTTATACAAAACCCAAGAAGGATGGGTCTGAGAGAACACCCCAATACAGCCAATACCACACTATGGCCTTTGATGACACTGGAACTGTGGCCATCTTCAATGGAGAGAAGCTTTGGGACAGACATTGAGCAATGATAGGAAGGAGGTGCCCCTTCTGCCCAAGCTAGCAGGGGCCCCAACACAGATTTTCAGGGGTTTTGTTATTATTGGTTCAGTTTTTTATACTATACTCACTTATAAAAATATTTTTATAATTGAAAATATGATTTCATGTGTATTAATGTTTTGCCTGATGTATGCATGTGTACCACCTGCATGCTTGGTGCTTCTTTAGACAGTTGAGGGTGTTGGATTGCCTGGTACTGGAGTTACAGACAGTTGTGAACTAGTATGCCAATAGCGGAAATCAAAACCAGGTCCTTTGGATGAGCAGCAAGTGCTCTCAACTCACATCTCATCACCAGCCACATCGTATTTTATATATATATCACACATATATATACATATATATGGATATGTACACACACATATATACACACGTATGTATACACACACACACATATATATAATGATATATGAAAGCAAAGAAATACATCTGGGCTATATTCTCACAGTTTTATCCTACAAAATTGACTTTATTGAATTACAGTTTAAGTGTGTTCATGATCCATAAAGAGTTGATTAAGAAAAAAGACTATATATGTGTATATGTGTGTGTGTGCAGTGTATTTTCTTTTTTATTGCAATATTCATGCAAAGCAAAATTAGCCTTTATAGTGTTTAATAGCATTTAAGACATTCACAATGCCATTCAAGTATTTCTTTGTAGTTTCAAATCAATTTTAAGCCCATATCCATTAAATGTTCAGTCTCCCCTCTCTAGAATCACCCATCCTGAGTCTTTCTCATGAGTAGAATCTGTACATCTGGTGTTTGTCATCAAACAGGACATTTTAATGGTTCATCCACCTTGCAGCATGAATCAGAATTTTATTCCCTTTCTCAGCTGAATAATATTCCATTATAAAAATATACCACATGCTTATGCGCTCATCAGGTAACAAGCATTTGCGTTTTGCCACCTTTCACTTATTATTTAAAATAATGCTGCTGTGAACACTCTGTTTGAGCTGTGATTTGAATACACATTTTAAATTATTTCATGTCCGTACCTTGAGTTCCGTTTGTCTTTAAAGGATTTGAGAGAACATAAAAGAGGAAAAGTAGAGGGGAGGTTCAAAGTAAAATAGACCATTACAATGAAACACAAGAGTGCATGTTCACAGCGGTGCATAAAGAACTAGCCCTACCAGTAAGCACTAAGCAGACACTCCCTGGCAACTAAAGTGAAAAGAGAAAAACACTGTTACATGAAGCCACTGGTAAAGATAAACATTTTTCTGTCATTAAATCCAGAAGGGCATCTAAATAACATGGATCCTTGTAAGAAGATCGTGGGTGACATTGTGGAAAATGTATTTTCTACATCCCTGCAATAGAAAGAAATGTGCTTCAAATGAGTGGTTTGGGTCTTTTTTCTTAATCAACTCTATATGGATCATGAGCACACTTAAACTGTAATTCAATAGTCAATTTTGTAGGATAAAGCTAAAAGAATACAGCCCAGATGCATTGCTTTCTAAATACCCAAAATAACACATGAATCAAAAGTGAAAGAAACAGCCATGTAGCACCCACCAAAAGCTCAAACAGTTCCTGCCCTTTCCAGTCCCTGAGAGCCTCTGCCCCTGCCCCCTTGACACATGCAAACACTTCACACACCGATTCAGTCTTCACTTTAGGCAATAGACAGGTAAAAGGTCACGCTCTTGTCTCTGTGAACGTTGGTGCACCAGGAACCTCTCTGTTGATGAACCTGTGCTGTCACACTGGGACCTATGCCTGGCTGCAGCATTCCCCACCCCCATGATGGTGTCATTTTCAGAGATGTTATTTTGGTTGCTGCACCAAACCCTTGCTGCCTGCCCCATAGTGGGCCCCATTCCTACAGGTGTCTCAGACCGAGCGGGATAACAACAAACCTCCAGATGCTTCAATCACAAGCCAGTCTGATGGGAAATTTGGTGTCCTGCACAGGGTGAGATGCAAAGCAAACCTAACTTCACTCTAGACTAATTCAGAGAAACCTTGAACATCCCATCACAACACAAGCACCCACGTGAGAGCAAAGCAGGGCAATGGCAGACCCTGTCCAAGGCACTTGACATCACAACAATTCTACTTGGCTCTGTCCATCTAAGTTCAGGCCACAGTAAAAATATTTCTGTTTCCATACATGGGGTGGATGTACACCTTGGTCTTCATGTGGGTCCCAAACAACTGAAGTGTGGGCTATCCCAAAAGCTGTACCTGGATGTGGGATATGTTCTTCTAGCTGGGCTGCCTTGTCTGGCCTCAGAGGGAGAGAATGAGCCTAGCCTTGAAGACTTGATGTGCCAGGATGAGGGGATACTCAAGGGGGCCCCCACCTGCTCAGAGGAGAAGGACAAGGGAGGATAGGGGAAAGGTTGAGGGAGGGAGTGACCATAAGGGGGGGAAGTGAGCAGAATGTAAAGTGAATAAGAAAAAAAGACTTAAAAAATTAATAATTTTTGTTTCCAACACAGACCCGCATGGCTGTCTTTCAGATCTCGACTCTTCCCATTCCCAGGAAATGGTAAAGAACAAGAGGATATTTATTACCAGTCAACTACCTTGGGTCCTCTCATACTTCCCAGCATATTCACACAGGCCTCTGATATCAGCAGCATCATTTCTATACATAAAGAAACTAGGTTCCATCAGGTCTGAGCCACTCAAAGCACTACGGTTATTTCCTGGTCAGAAGAAAACTGCCTCAGCTGGGAGTATAGCTCAGTCGGCAGGGTGCTTGTCTAACATGCATGGAATCCTGGGTTGGATCTCTAGAATGACATAAACCAGATGTGGCAGCTCCTGCGCTAATACCAGCACTCAGGGGGTGAAGGCAGGGACCAAGAAATTCCAAGGATCTTGAGGGTAGCCTGGGATATGTTGAGATACTATCGAACCTTCTTTACCTCTTATCCTGGGAATCTGAATTGAATTAAAGGGGCTATGAGGACAAATGCAAGAAAATGAGAACAAGTGGCCCATATGCCTAGTGGCCCATATGCCTAGTAGCCATCACCTTCTCTAGGTTCAGTATAGACTGCAAAGCCAGACACAAAACTTGACCACTTAGCATCATTTGGTGTGAGGAAAGCTCTGGGTTCAGAAGCAAGCACGTAAACAGACTTGCAGTAACGATTCCAACTGCTAAATGCTTCCTGTGTGCCAGGCACTATAAATGCCATGTGTTCACTGAATAACTTCAACCCTCACACTGCCCTGTAAGAAAATACTTCTATCTCTGTCAGAGATAAAACCAGACTTGAAGGGATCAATGAGCATGCCCTAAGGCCACTCAGCTCCAATGGAATTGAAATAAGGCTATGTGGCCAAGCATCCACGTCCCTACAATCCTGCATGGGCTCCTGGGGTTGCCATGTGATGTGTCACAAGCTGGGCACCAGAGTGCATCTCACAATTCTGAAGGAATTCGGAACTGAAGTGTGAGCAGGGGCTTGTTCTCTCGGAGAGCTGCAGAGCAACCTCTGGTGCCTCTAGCATCTCCTTGTGGTTTCTGTCCATCTTTCCTATACCTTTACTTGTAGATGCCTCACTCCAATCTCTGTTCAAGCATACTATGGACATGTCTGAGTCTTCAAATGGCCTTAATGAGGACTCCAGTCATGGGGTTGGGACTTGTCCCAGCACTGTACAACCTCATCTCAAGTACTCACATCTGCAACGACAGTTTGCAAAGAAATCCACCTGCACATGAACTGTGGCGGGGGTGGGTGGGTGGGGCACTATTTGACCCAGTGCAGTCTTTAGGCCATACTGTCTTTTTCAAGGAATATGGCTGCTGTGAGGAATTCCCATCAAGGAGTCAGCAAGTTCAAGAGACGTATATACAAGTGGGCACTTTCTCGCCCAGACGAAAGGCTCTTCCCACCATGCCAGTTCCAAGGAGGAAGAGTACAAGTCTGACACCTTGACATTATGAGCATAGGGGTGCAGGTCTGCCTTCCACTGGCAAGTCAGCACTTAAGGGTAGCACTCATGCCCAGTGCCATGCAAACAGTGATCACAGACAGGCACTCAACAACAGAGTGTGACAAAGGTAGCATTTGGAGGGATTCCCTGCTCTTGACACCTGAAGCCTGAGAAGGGCACACACAGATCCACAGCTGATTAATCCAGAGCTCTTCTTGGGCAAAGGAAACTGTCACTCTGTCAAGGTATCTGGGTTACCTCTCCTCCTGCCCCATGTGCCTGGCACCCAAGAAGCGGTGTGTTTGCTAGCTAGCATTTCAGCTAGAAGTCATTCTGAAATTTGGCAATGGAAGCTCATCAGAGGGAAAACATCCCAATTTGTTCACAGCTTCCCTGACAAATCCAAATTCAAACAGAGCATCACCCTTGGGTGTTGAGAAAAGAGAGCAGCTGGCACCAGGAATGAACCAAAGTGAGATGGCCTGCCCTGTGCAAGCACATCCTCAGCAACCTGTTCCCTCTCTACACCCTCTGCTTCCTACTCAGTCATTCGCTAAGTGTAGGCAATGCGCATTCATTCCTGTACTAGACCATTGCTGATGCAGTCCCCACCACCAACAACCCCTCATGTCTGTCATCTTCAAATCATTTTACATAAGGACTATGGATCTAGTGAGGACTCCAAAGTCTAAGGAGAATGAGGCAGTGTCAGTAACTTAGAGTTTGAAGTCGGTGTATGTTCAAAAAGCAATTTTGATGACCTGTGAAATGGTCTCTCTCAGCAGAAACTACCAACCACAACCCATCTAAGACATCACCTCATACAGACGATGCCCGCTAACGCAAAGGAGAAAATAGCAGGTGTTGGTGAGGATGTAGAGGTCCCAGAACCCCTGTAGACTATTGATAAGAATGTAAAAAGTTGCAACTTCTATGAAAAGCACTGTGACAGATTCTCAAAAACATTAACAAGAGAAATCACACATGATCCAGGAATTCTACTTTTAATGGATATCCAATAGGATTAAAGGCAGTCTTACAGAGGTACCTATACACCCATGTTCATAGCCAGCATCATTCACAATAGCCAAAGGTTGAAACAATCCATGTATAGGTCAAAGGATAAATGGATAAGCAAAACATAAGCCACATACACATACTGGTATATTTATTATGCAGCCTTTTAAAGGAAGGGCATTCTGACATACCCAACAATGTGACTATATCTCAAGAACATGGTGCTAAGAGGTGAGACACATACAAAAAAACTGCTTACATGATTCTGCTTACATGAGGCACCTAAGATAATAAAATCTATACTGACAGAAGCTGGGGAATGGAGGGATATGGAAGAGAGGGAGGTTATTATTTAATATATGCATAATTTCTGCTTTACAAGATGGAAAGAACTCTGGAGATTGGAAGCAACAAACATACTTTAGCATGACTGGACTTAAAAATGGTCTAGATGAAACTTGGTGGGTCAAGTGCTTGCTGTACAGGCTTGAAGACCTGAGTTCAGATCCCCAATGCCCAAGTAAAACCCAGGAGCATCGAAGTGTGTCTATAACCACAGTGCTAGGGCAGGGGCAGAGGAGCGACATTCAGACACCATGGGCTCCCAGGGAAGCCAGCTTAGCCAAAATGGAGAAACCTAGGTTCAGTGAGAGATCCAGTCTAAGAAACAGTAGGGGAGAGGGGTGCATGGAGGGAGAGAGGGAGGGAGGGAAGGAGGGAGGGAGGGAGAGAGAGAGAGAGAGAGAGAGAGAGAGAGAGAGAGAGAGAGATTGATTCAACACCAACCTCTGGCCTTCACAGATGCACACATGGCAAATCTGCTCACACAAAGTGGTAAAGATAGTCAACTTTGTTATGTGTACTTTTAACCATCATTTGGAGGTGAAGAAAAATTCCATGCAAATTCTTCAAGCCACCAATGGCTGCCATCTTGGGGAAAAAAAGGTATGGGAGATAAGAGTGCCAGTTTCTCCTGAATAGTTCTCAGAGCTCCAGCACAGCTCTGTTCCCACAAACCAAGGATAGCTGTGTTTCGAGAAACCATTTCTAATTTAGCCTGACTCACTTTATGTCTCTGGCCTGTCACATGACACAGTATCTGTAAAATGGAACCATCTGGCTTCAGCGTAAAAGACAGCACCACACAGAGGTCTCTTTTGGACATTTCTACATGGTTTCCCCAGAAACCTGCCAAAGAGAAAGTACCCAGCAATTGACCCATGAGGAAGATTTAAGCTGTAGATCCAGACAGATCTGGACTTCGACCGTATCTGCTACATATTAGCTTAGAGAGCTTGTACCACATACTAGATTTTTCTACTCTGCAATTCCTCCTCTGTCAAAGAGGGGTTGTTTGGAGACTTAAAGATATTTCTTGCTCAATACCAGCCCAGAGTGGAGATTCAGTGGGTGGGACAGGAGTTTTAACCACCAGGTGTCAGGAAGAACCCATGCCTCTGGCTCAGTATCACAGTCTTGGACAAGGCCTAGGGTCTGCAAGAGATGTCATTCCCAAGTAGAGGTGGCCATTCTGACTGTGTATCACTATCTCCCAAGGTGCCCAAAAGCTTAATGATATTATCATCATCCCCAGAACCTGTATCTGCTGTCCCTCAATAATATCTGCCCCATACTAGCTCTTCTGGGCTCTGGGCCTATAGAATACTGGGCCTCCTTAGCCTGCTAATTCTTCATTCTCATCTAAACCCACCTGTTTGTAGCCCAGCCTACATGCCCAGTGAGACCTTCCCCTTCCCACTGGGGAAGACCATCTGTGCTTAAAAGGACATGAGATCACCCACCTGGTCTCTCTCATATTGCAGCCTGCATGACAGATGCCATAGCAACAGCCCTAGCAACGACAGCAGACAACCTCTTGGCCACAGACTGATTAGAGATTTGTAAACAACAGACAGCTCTGTGTGGAAGAAGGACTGTAGGGCACCTTGGTACACTCACCTATGTGGACTGGCACCTGCTTAGGCACAGAGGGACTCACACTAACCCAGCTAGACTCTCCCCTTCCACATCACAGAAAAACAGCTAGTGGAAACAGACAAAAGGGGTCTGAAATCTCTCTGACCTACAACCAATTTAGCTTTCTCTTCTCCAGCCAGCTGTGTGGCAGCCACCAATGTGCTGATGCTTGGTAACTGACAGCCCCTCTTACCCAGAGACCCAGGCCAGGCAGAAAAGCTTCAGGCAGCAGCTAGAATGCTGCCACTCTGATGGGGTCCCAGAATCCAGACCCACCAGGGGCACTGGGCCTTCAGGATGGAAGTCTGGCCTCCTGGCTTTCCTGGCCATCAGTAATGGAGCCAGCCGTAAACGTAGAATACAGGACCGCCTGCTTCCTTCGCACTATGCCAGATTCTGTATGCTGACAGTCTCCCTGAACAAAGTCAACCAAACCTAGAGCATATCAGCCCAGCTCTGGAAGGGCATTTGCAAAGCAGTGTGCCCCACAGGGAAACTGAAGATCCTGGAGTGGACGACTTGTGCAGGCTTCTGGAAGAGTTAAGGTGACAAGGACAGAAGCAGATGGGGATGTAGCACTTGCTAACATGCACAAGACCCTGTGTTTAATAACAAGCACTGAGAAGAATAGAATAGAAAGAAGAATGGGCCATATATAACACACCCAGAAGCCCTCTGAGAGCCAGCCAGACAGTACCGGTATCACATCAGCTTGGGCCATGGTCTCTGCCACTGAGCTACAATGAAGCAAAGGCCCAAGGTCATGCAGCCCCCTCTAACAAACCTGCATGCCAACCCAGAAAGACCGTCCTTGCTTCTACCAGACTGGCTGAAAAGTTATTTACTATCCAGAGGGGAGAGCTTCAAATGCCTGCAGAAATCCCTGAGTAAATCAGACTACAGTTAAATTGGCTTCGCTTTAAAGGAAGATATAATCAGAAGACCAAAATGCAATAAAGTAAAAGAAATGAAAGGAAAAGAAGACACATACCAAATGCCAGGAAGACAGAGAGCACCATGACTCTAGGCCACATGCCGGAGCTACAGAGCAAAAGAACGGCTTAAGTGTTTGGAGGGCAGCGCACTCAAGAGACCCCTGTGTCAGAGGTCTTGCTGGAAGGAAGGAGGAATGGCTCCTTGGTGGCAGGAGCCAAGTTTTCCTGGTTCCTTCTACCTAGAAGAGCCCTAGGGACTTCAAAGGCCACCAACCTAGTAAGTAAATACCATGTTGTGCACACAGAGAAGGTATCAAACCAGGCTCTGCCACTTATCTGTGTGATTATAGCCTCTGGATCCCATTCTAGAGTGCCAAGACTGCCAAGAATGACCTCCTACCCCTGAGATGGGGTATTTCTCATCAGGTCTCTGGATACCAAAAGAAAATAGAAAGTTAGGCCAACCCTTTCATTTTACAAATAAGGAAACTATCAACTATCTTGGTGGACCCTGGGTGGCTTGGGTTCAATCACACTTTTCCTAGTTTGAAAAGCAGACAGACTCATTGTAGAAAATTGGGGGCAAATGAAAACATATAATGAATATCAAAGTCACTAGCAATCATCTTTTCCCCACGATAACCATCCTGAGGACTAACACCGGGGACATGTCTGTCTTTTTTCTTGTTGGATAAGATGTGGGTGGGTGGACAACTTCAGCCCTAGCTTGTCTTCATTTAGTATTTTATCTTAAATATTGTCTGATGTCACTAGAGTTTTATTCTTTTACAATGGATTATGATAGGAGCTCTAGAGATGGCTCAGTGGTTAAGAGCACTAGTTTTTCTGGAGGTGCTGAGTTCAATTTCCAGCAACCACTTAGTGGTTCACAACCATCTATGATGAGACCTAATGCCTTCTTCTGACATGCAGATGTACAGGAAGACACTTCACTCATATACATAAATAAATAAATCTTTAAAAGGAAAACTATTTTCAAATGAGCAAAGATTAAAACAACAAAACCTAAGAGATTTAAAACATGTTAGGGAGGCAGGACATAAGAATGACTTAAGGATGTTAAAGGGCTGGCCCAGGCGTGTGCTCACTTCTTCAATCAGGAGCTCACCACACCAAAACTGGCAATCTTAATGGGAAGCCAGGAATAAGATGGGAGAATACTGAGTCTTGACCCCAGCAAATGGATAAATGGAGAAGTCAGGGAGTATCTTTTCAATGGCTCCCCAGGCTTTGACTAGATTACAACGAATTCAAGCTAATGACACAGCTGTAGAGACCAATTAAGCTGAACAATAGAAAAATTGCAGGGCTATTTGGTCCCAACAATATGAGATTAATTTATCAATATGGCTTATGTGGCACTGGAGAGATAACATCCCTCTGTGAAGGAAGGTTTCTTGCACAACTTATTTACATCTGAATCTCTGACTCCAGGAATCCCTTAAAAGCCTGAGCCAGAAGTAAACTTTTCACCCCATGAAGGATGGGGAGCTGCTAACCAATCGGAATACAGATCCGAACTCAACTCAGAGACCCTGTAATCCAGGAATCAATGGAGATCCTGCCTCCCAGCTCTGACATGTGACAATTCTACATCCTCCTGGGCTTGCCTGCCATGAAACCCACACTCAAGCCTCTCAACAAGACGCCTTTGAAGTAGGCACCATTTCTGTCCCCATTTTACAGATCAGAAGACAGGAATAGAGAGCTCCCACTAGCAAGTCACAAACTAAACTAAACTAGAGAAATCAAACTAAAGCCAATTCTACATGCTGCACGGCAAACATGAAACAAATTTTCAACATTACGACTACAATGATTTTTTTTTTAAATAGCATCCATTTTACTTATCACTTTCAGTCTACAAAACACATTCCTTGTCCTGTTGGCATAGAACTCCGGGCAGCCATCATTCAAACTAGCCTTTGGATAGTTAGGAAAACCAATACACACAGAGCCCAAAGACTTGCCTGAAACGTTTAGGTTGTTTAAGATGAAGAGTGTCAGGTTGAACTGTGCAAAGCTGCCATTACTGCTATCCAAAGGTAGCTACATATGGGCTCTTGGGCATACTTTACTGCTCCTAAAAAGAGTAATTCTAAGCAGTAACCAGAGCTCCCACTTCCAGGAGATGGAGTGCCAGATGCTGTACACAACCGCCCTGTGAGCTAAGTGCTATCTTCATCACTCCTCATTGTTGTAACTGAAGACCACAATTGGGTAATTTAGAAAATTATTGATGTCTCATTGCTCTGAGATCTGGAAAGTCCAGTCTCAGGGTCCCAGCATCTGGGAAGTATCTTCTTGCTGCATCATCCCATGACAAAAGGCAAAAGGTCAAGAATGTACAAGAGAAAGAGACGGGAGTGAAGAATGGGCCAAACCCATGCTTTGATAAGGAACCCACTCCAGAGATAACTAACCCGATTCCTTGATAACAGTATTAATCCATTCTTGAGAGAAGATCCTTCGTGACTTTATCACCTCTCAAATCACTAACCCTGCCACATCTCTAACCCTGCCACATATGCCATTAACTTTGCAACCCACGAACTCTTGGGTTCACATTCAAACCACAGCAACAACAGATGATCATATTGAGAACAAGAGAGGCGTCATGGCTCTGCAGACATCTCACCATCAGGTAGCTATTGAGGGAGACTAAAGGGCTGCTGTGAGACACATGGCATCAATCCTTTGAGGATGCTGGGATATCTCACTGGATGTCTGCTGAGCTCACATTCAGTGAGCAACCAGCAGGGTGAAGAGGAATGAGAAGCAAGACTGGGAGGAACAGGAGCAGGAGAGAAGGAGGCTGGCAGGAGAGCAGGCAGCTGCAGAGAAACATCACTTGCCTCGCTTAATCTCCAGAGCCAGAGCTGCAGGTGGGGAGGGGCTGGGGCTCAGCATAAAGCAGATGTCAGCAGCTCCCATCAAAACACCCCCAGCACATGGGCCCAAGGCCTACAGTGACCTTCCCTGTTCAACCTAGTAGAACGTCCTTGATCAGCTTGTGGGGCAAAGCATCCTATGGAAGCCACCCAAGAGGGCTCAGGGGCCTGAGTGACCAAGCATGAATGCTGGTCACAGCTGTGGACCTGCTGCCTCGTTGCTCAGTTCTTCCCCAAAGCTCATCTCTACCCACATGTTATGAGGTTAAAGGAGCAGCTGGCAGACGAAAGACAACATCAGGGACAGGATGGTAAAAGTCATGAAAATGAGAGCTGATGTACAGTATGTTTCCCAAAGCAGGACATGGGTACATTCTGGCACCTTGAAGCAGGACTGAGGCAGGCTTCTATAAGAGCAACTATGACACAGACAGTGCTACTACCCTATATCTTTGGTCTCAGACAGGGGAGCCAACCTTCCCAACAGGCCCATGTGTTTAAACATGGCCTTGAGAAATGGACTCTAACCAAAGAAAGTAGATTGCAGAAGGAAAGGAGGGGTGTGTATTAAAGTTTATAGCCCAGTCCTGCTGCCTGTCCCATCTCTGCTTCTGGCCCCCAAAGTGAGAAGAGATAAGGAGTCCCAGCTACACACTGCCATTGCCATGGAGCCTTTTGATGCTATACCTTCGTGGATATGGACTGTCTCTCTTCAGACTGTGAGCTAAATCAGCCCTTTCTCCATTAAGTTAGGAATTTAGGCCCAGTGACAAGAAAAGTAAATAGTACAACTTTGTTGGACCATAAGCTAGGAAGAAGGGATGAGCTACTTCGCAAAAGCAAAACTCTTAGTATTCAAGGGAAGTGCTGAGCAGAAAGTGGCATTGACATTAGAAAAGTGGAAATTAAGACTCAGAGGGGACACTGGAAACAAACACAATACCTGCAAAGACAGAGAACACTGAGAGAGCATAGTCAAGGGGTCATGGGGTATGAAACTGAAAACTGGGTAAGCATAACCTGGTGGCACTCATCCCTGTGATCCTCCAAGGTGCAGACTTAACAGGACCTAGGCAATTCTCACATGAGGAGGCTTACATGGCACCCTGAAGACTCTCTGTGGTCTGACCCAGGGTGATCGAGGATGCTACTGTAGAGTTGGTGTAGGATCTATAAAGTCTAAAGTTTTGGACTTTTGTCCTAAAGTGGGACAAGGTTGGAAGGGCCTTGTGTGAGCACTTGGCCTGAGGGTAGGAACCCAAGTGCTGAGCATGATTCTTGCTGTAACATGGGGATAATTCCTGCAATTCCAGAGACCGAACCTTAACCTAGAAGGAAAGTTGACCAGCAGACTCTGAGGCTGGCTACCAAGGAGTGAGGAAAACTCTGCTTCCAAGCACAGGAGAACACACCCAGGGCACACAGACAATCCTCTTAAAGTCCATGCTTTTGGGGCCTGAACAAGCTGGGTCCAAATACTCTAGTATGACCCTGCTGAGGGACTAGCAAACCTCTGAGCTTCAATTTCCCTATCTCCATACAGTCCCCAGCAGGGCCTGAAGCATAACAAGGCTTCAATAATCAAAAACCGCCACAAACATCACCATGGCTTGCAACCTGCTATCAAGCCTATGACCCTTAGCCCAGACCACACAGCACAGGTGCCTACAGGGAAAAACTTGAAGCTGAAGTCGTGAGTTTGATAAGCCCGGCCTGGTGCTGACCTTGAGGCGTCCCAGTCTCTTCAGAGAGGCAGCTACATAAATTATCTCAACCCTGTGGAGGTGGTCAGGGAAGCAGAGGTATACACAGTATACACCGCCCTCATTTCAAGGCAGTAGGGCTCTGTAGGGTGAGCTGGAAGACTAAAGTCTCTGGAGGACAGGCTGCCAAAAGCGAGAGAGCTCTGGAAAGCTGACTATATTTTGATAGTGTTTGCTTTTTTTTTTCCTGTAATTATCTCCATTTTGTTCTCCCTTAGTACTTAGGGAGGTCTTTTCATTTAAATGCAAAAGAGCACCAAAATACAAGAAAGACAGCTGACCACACCCCTGGGGTAGGGGGGCAGTGCCAGCAGTGTTCAGAGAAAATGACTAGAGATGAAACTGAAGAGAGCTGCATCAAGATCTCTAGCTCTGAGCCCACTGCCTTGCATGTCAACATGAGTCAGAGTTTTGCCTGAGAGATACCATCTTTAATATGAACACAGAACACAAGCAAAAAAACAAAACTTTGGCTGGAGAAACTGGCTCTATCAGTAAAGTGTTCTCCTCACAGGCCTGCCAATCTGAGTTTGATCCTCCAGCGCCATCATTAAAATCTGTAATCCCAGCAGTGAGAGACTGGAGACAGCTGGATCCCTGGGGCTGGCTGTGAAGCCGTAATGGTAAACTCCAGGTTCATCAAAAGAACCTTCCCAAACAATAAGATGAAGAGTAATCCAGGAAGACACTTGACGTACATACGTAGACCTTTAGACACCATCTGCACGCATACAGCCCATAGCAAATACTGGGCTCAGGCAGGTTCTCTGATGGGCAAAGAGACCAGGGGCCATAACCAATGAAGTGTCACCAAGGTTGGACCTCAGAAGTACCTACTAGATAGTGTGGCTTTGTACAAAAGAGCAGACCACCAGCAAGCTACAAGGCAGCCCTCTCTGACGCTCAGCAGTGGGGCTGCATAGGGATATAATAGGACAGCCCACAAATCAGACAGACCTGCAGTCACAACCACTGCTTCTTGGAGTTGCCTCCCATTACTTAGGACACAGATTGATCCAGGAGCTAAAAGGATCCATGTTCAGAAGCCCCTCCTCCCAGTTGTCTGCCTACCTTGTCCCGATTCCCACACACTAGAGCACTGAGCCAACTCTGGGCTGGGCTGCACCTGCAGCTGATACAAACCTCCACTGAATCCATGACTGCCTTTGGACCACACTCATGTCAGCAGATGGCTGTCTTTCCTGTTTCACTATTATCCTGCCCCGCCTTGGGAGCTCTCCCAGACATATCACTGAAAGGATCTGGGACATAGGGTGTGAGACTCCTCTCTGTCTAAAGCACGAACAAGTAACTACAAACACATATCTTTCACACTTTCCCCTCTTCTGTAGAGACAATGGCTGGCTCTTCATTCATTGAAACCCTACTATCAGGTTAGACCCAAAGCCTCACAGGAAATACCAGCTTCAGTGTGTGGGCCCTTGCCTCCTCTCTTCCAGCTCCTTTATAACAGGGTCACCTCCCTATCCAGTTGATCCCATTTGCCCCTAACCTGTCTTCTTCCTCAATCACAACTCCCCCATACTTAAAAAAAAAAAAAATTGACTTTCCAAATTGATACGGTAACAGTCACCCATAATGTCGGCACCTGGGAAGCTGAAGCGGGTAGGTTGGAAGACGGAGGCCAGGTTGGGCTACAGGGTAAGGCCCTGTCTCAACAACCAACCAAAGACAAACAAGCAAACCACGGTACTTCCTGTCACTAGCCTTCCTGTGTGGAACCCCAGAAGCTTAGCATGTGACTTTGTTTGGGAACAGGACCTTTGAAGTGATCTTTAAAATAAGGTGAACCCTTAACTCTGTTTGACAGATCTCCTTAGAAGGAGAGGAAATGCTCCTCCCCCATAAAGAGAGAGAAGAGGAAGCGATCAGCACTTGTCTTGGAGGAAGAGAACATTGTAAGCACCTGGAGCCCCATCCTTCAGAGCCAGAAGAAATAAACTTCTGATGTCTATATTCCTGTCCCTGGCTGCTACAGCAATGGTAGCTATTACACTTGGTAACCCAGAGGCCACTCTTACCACATCACCACACTTTTTCTAGTCCACAGACACCCCTCAGAGGTCCCACTTCTCTAGTCCTATAAACTGTGATCCCTGGTGGCACCACCAGGGGTCCCCCTGGCCAGTTTGTTCTTGCCTGGCCCTATCCTCACTCTTGCTTCCGAACAGAAATGGAAAACCCCCTCCTCTGGTTTCTAATCCTCATCCCTCCACAAAGAGATGATTCTGGATCTCCCACCGAGTCTCCCCTAGTGTCTGCTGTTCCCAAGCCATCTCTGGTTGCTGTCAATCAGCCTTTCAGAATCGTAGATCTCATCAAAACCAACCCACTCCCCAGTACCACCCCTAACCCAACTTAGACCTGCCCACACCTGCACTCAAAGTCCTCGGAGAGCTTAGCCAGTCACCTTCCCTCCCCTCTTCTTTTGCCTGGTTGTCACTTGTCACATCTACCCAGGCTTCCTGATACACATGGGCAAAACAGACTCTGCTGAGGAAACACCTTAAAAGATACCCAGAACTTGTCATCTCCCACCTGTGTTATAGCTATCTGTTGGAGCCATCATTATAGTCCTCAAGATGACTTCCTCAAAATCATCAGAAGGAATACCCACCGCATACCAAACAGTAAGCCCTCCATCCCCTCATGGCAGCAAACATATAAGCACCTCCTTCCACACAACTTGCCTCCTCCTGCTTCACTAGTGACATTAAAAGCCAAGCAGCCATCCACTCTGCCTCTCAGGCAGCTAGAGGTAAGCAACTGTGGACCACAAGGTTCATGTGGATGTCCAGGATGCTGTGGGGTCGCCTCCAGGATCTTCTTACCTTCCACATGGACTCACCTCTTACCTCTTCCTCCCACTGTCTACATATTATCAGGACCTATTAGCTGCAGCCACTTTGCAATGGTGGGAGAAAAGCCAAGAGAATCACTGACAGTGCTCATGACAGTTGAGCTGCTGAAGCAACATCAGCCAAACCTACTTCGTCCAATTTTCCTCTCTCTCTCTCTCTTTCTCTCTCTCTCTCTCTCTCTCTCTCTCTCTCTCTCTCTCTCTCTCTCACACACACACACACACACACACACAAACCTAAGCCCTTGCACATCTCAGCCATCGGGTTAGTTACTTGCATCCAAACACAAGCCTGTCTGTCCACACATTGGCACATAGAACTTCAAACTTCAGCCTGTTACTTTTTACATGAGAAACTGACATTCAATGAGATTATAGCCTTACCCAGCATCCCAGAGGCTATCAATGGGGAAAACCCATGCTTTGGATACAGGTGCTCTCCCGTGCCTGTTATTGAGTGATTGGTGAACAGAAAGCCACCCACTTTATTGTTACATTTTCTATGTGACCTTGCAGCAATGATGAGAAGGGCTACATCCTCCTGTAGTGAGATGCCCTGGGCACCCTCCAGCAAAAGAATGCCCTGGCCAATGGCTAACATTCACTATAACTAGAGCTGTCAAAGGGAGCCCCAAAGGGTCAGCCAGTGGTTAGTCAGGGTCAAACCTACAAATAACAGACAATACCCTGGGGGCACTGGCAGCCTGGGTTCATGTCCTAGCTGGTTTTTGTGCACCTGCCTATGGCACTTATTCACCCCACCCCCACCTTCAAGAAATAAAGCAATCAATGGTACAAATATTTTATCTAGTTCACCACATGGTTGTTCTATCTGAGGTGAATAAATCAATGTAGCCCAGGGAACATGGAGCAGAATTTCTCATTGAACTGACATCGGGAACATTTGTTCCAGCTTAGAAAATCTAACCACATTATAACGCAGCTGGGTTGCAGGATTGGGTGGTGTGCCCTGGTCCAGGTGTGCAATGGTTGAAGAGGGCATCGAGAGCACGGGCTGACAGTGTGAAGTGTGCAGGTGAAATTACGGATTCTGGATACAGACTTCCTGACCTCTCTTCCTCTTATTGATGTTGCTGTGTGGCTTTGTGTATGCAAATCTACAAAATGGGAATGGTCGTACATTCTGAATTTGATTGTAATGTCATTAAATTCACAAAGCCTCTGAACAGAAAATGCCCAACATAGTGCTTAGCATATAGCACCCAGTGTAAAGTGATGATGTTGTTAGCATTGTCATTTCTGCTATCACAGTCACTATCATCATCACCACCATCCTCCTCCTCCTCCTCCATCATCATCATCACCACCATCCTCCTCCTCCTCCTCCATCATCATCATCACCATCATCATCATCATCATCATCTGTAAGTACTCCTACAATAAGGAGGATGCCTATAGACGATACTATATTTTTAGGATAACTCAAAGTCTATAGATGAAATGCTAATCCTTCCAAAGTATCTCACCTCTCCAAAGTATGTGTCATTTTGGGTTCAGAAACTATGACCAAGGAAGATTGACTAATACGGAAATAACCCTGTTTAACCCACTAATAGGTAGCCAGATCATGTCTTCTTTGTACAGTGGATCAATCAAGCTTTGCCAGCCTTCCCCACAAGGTAGTAAAGAGCTACATATTGAAAATCATATGAGTATAGGTAACTATCCTTTTCATTTTCCTGGTCACTATTAATAACTATGTGATACCTAGTCTTCTTTGCTAGGGTCTATTTTCATTATTTTTCATTACACATATGTGTGTATGTCTGTGTGGAGGGATGTGCACATGAGTGTGGGTGCTTTCAAAGTCCATATGAGGGTGGGGTATCAGATCCCCTAGAGCTGGAGCTATGGGTGGTCGTGAATCCCCAAATGAGTCACCCAGTCTTATCTCTTCTCCACATTAACATCTTGCTTGGATCTTCATACTATTTGACAATGTCACTGTACTGAGATAAGCCTTCGAGAGGCAGAAGAGTTGAAAGGGAAGGCACACAGAAGCAGAAGGTACTTATAAATAAATACACAGGTGAAATGTGCTTGTAACTGACGTTAATGCAGCTCCCACAAGAGAAGCCCATTGCCTGCAGGAAGACTTGCTGGTTGGACAGCCATGGAGAAGGCTGCCAGTGGACATGGCAGAAGGAGCTCCAGAACAAGAACAAGTCTTTAGGATCTTCTCAAACAAGCTGTTCCAGTTGGTTCTCCATTTCACTAAGAAAGTCTCCGATCAGAAACAATTACTCAAGCCATGCTTAGCCTTCTCCTTAATTCCTGCAAACACCATCAACTCAATGTATCCCACACAGAAGGCACAGTTCTCTGCACATGGTCAAGGCCTGCTGGCTCTTCTTTTCCATCATGGATTACAGCCCTCCCTAACACTGCTATTTCTCGCCCTCAACACACAATCAGCGTTTTTTTGGTTGGTTGGTTGGTTGGTTGGTTGGTTGGTTGGTTGATGGGTTGGTTGGCTGGGGTTTTTGTTGTTGGTGGTGGTTTTTTATTTGGTTGGTTGGTTGGTTGGTTTGCTTTGGGATTTTTTTTTTTAACTCTCTTTACCTTGCCCACCACATCACCCAGCCCTGGGGTTTGCAGGCCTCCTACTTTCTCCACTTGTTTCTACACCTCCTCTTCTTCAGTCCATTTTGTGCTACAGGCTATCCTTAGAAAGCAAATCAAAAATACCTGCTTCGATGCATGGAAACCCATACACACATGCGACATTCATACAGTAGTCTTGTCTGGTTGACATACCGAATGTGTGCAAATTCAGTTCTGCTCACAGAGGAAGACTGAGAAAGAGTAGCTGCCTTTTAAACACCCATTCATTCACTGTGGTGTAATTGTGCCTCATCTCACCTCAGCTGCTGTGTTATCATTAAGCTAACAAGGTACAGAGGCTAAGCCTGGCATTCTTGGCCATCCCCAAGTAAGTCTCAGGGCTTATTGTCAGCTAGCTCTTAGTTCCTCAAAATTTCCTACTCTTGGGTAAATAGAGACCTTGCATTTCCTGCATCCCACCCATCATTTCCGTGCATGTTAAAACCTAAAGCAGCCTCTTGTCTCCTCCCTCCCTATCCAGATCCTATGCACCAAATTATATACTGTGTCTTTCCTCAGTTTCCCAACCTGTCACCTAATCCCTACTGCATACTGCTCTGGGCCAATCTCTTTTCAGGTTCACTTGTCTCATCAGCCTGGACCTGACTGTTATATCCTCAGCAGAATGCTTTTCACCCCAAAGACGCACAAAAAGGGAGGAAGTTAAGTGTGGTGGACTGGATTGAGCTGGATTGACCAACTTTGAGGTGATCTAGTTTGACTTGACCTTCATTCAATAGTTATATTCCTTGAAGCAAAGTTCTGGAAAATTTGGCAACTCATCCAGGACTCAGGCTTTTAGTCTATTGTGATTTTGTTTGGGTTTTGTTGGTTGGTTGGTTGGTTGGTTGACTGACCAGCCATTTTCTCACTGGTAAGTTGGGCAGCTGGCCTTATGTCACTTCATTCAAAAGGAACTATCTGCTCTGAAGACTGACTTCTGAGAAGTCTATTTTTCTGTTAACAACATCCGCAGATGGTGACCTGGAGCTATGACAAGAGTTACAGAACAGCCCCTAAAATGGACCAGAATCCTGCTAAGGACCAGAAGACTCAACCCATGCCCTTCGGAACCACTTCAGAGTAATCCATGACAACCCCACCCTTTGAGAGTCAGGAAAAGTTAAGGTCATTAACCCTCACTAAGTCCAGAGCCGACGTCATGGTCCATACCCATATCATCAGGACAGAGAGTGCCCAGTTGCCTGGACCCCTTGCCCTCCCCAGCCCAGAATCAAAGTTTGACTAAAGCTCAGTCTTTGCTTTATAAATCTCTGCCTCTTAATGATGGCTTCAAGGCTGAGGGGAGAAAGGACCATTAAACTCACTGAATAAGTTAATGGGGCAGAGAGAATCTATTTCGGAGCCACCCCGGGCTATTTTCCTCTGGAGCTAAAGCCTGAATAAGCAAAAAGAAAAAATTAAAACCATAGAGCACATTGCCAATAAATAACCCTGGGTATAATCTCTCAGCAGCTAGGACTTCATTTGTGGTGATATTATAATGCAGATCTGTCACAAAGCACCTCCATTTCAGAGTTCTACCTTCAGATCTAGCTGAGGACCTTCCCTCCCTGTGTCTGCAACAGAATGATGCAATGATAATTCCTCTCCAGGCACTGACCAGCTAGCCACTGTCCAGCCAGCCACTGTCCAGTCTGCAGGCTCTTTAGGAATCATGAGGAGAAGCTGCCTTCATAAAATCAGCACAGAGAAACTCAAGATGGTATCTCATCAGACTATCTCAAGACCCTCCAGCCCTTCTCTTGTAGAGATGCAACCAAGAATGCCCAGCGGTCTCCAGCCATCTCAATTTGAATTTTGGATGTGCTCTCAAGACCCCAAATCTCATTCTCTCTGTGTGAAAACCTTGTAATTAAGGTGGATGTCAGCCGTGACTGGATAGCCTCTGGGCTTGGTGGAATATGGCAGCATCTATTAGCAGGGCTTCCCCTTCTCTGACCTTGTCTGGGGAATTCTAAGCCGCCACACATACCTCTGAGGAATGTCACACAGCCTCAATTAGATTACAGGATCAATTTCTTGACTCCTGATAAGAACCTCTTCAACCATTCCTGAAATTTTCTCATGATAATTGGGCATTTAAGGTAACCTAAGCCTTCAACCAATGATGACCTTTGCCCATCCCGTATGTTCCTAGCCTCAGTTCCCCAAAACTGTAGAAGCCCTGAATCACCCTTAAGTAAAGTTGATCTTCCTCCTGATCGCTGGTTCTGCTGTGGTTATTCACTGTACACACTCACAGGGCTTCCACAAGTTACACACTGCTCCCCTGCTCTTTGTCTCTGCTCCCACTGCCTTCGTGGACCTTAACAGCCAAGGATCCATGAGAGCATATAGACCCACACTCTCTTCATTAGACCAAATGAATACGAGATGTCGGTTTCTTTGGCTTGGACACCTCTACTTCTTAAGAAAACCTCTTGCCTTTCCTTTGTCCTCCCTGCTTCCTTCCTTCCCAGTCCTCCCCCTCCTCAAACCCCTGACAGTTTCCTACTCCCTAGGCTCACTTCTCTGTCCTGTCCTAGGAGGAACCTACACTCCCCACTGTGTGCCTACAGCAGAGCCAGAAACCTGAGTCTCCGGGCAGGGAAAACACAAATAATTAAATAAGCCAGAGCTCCTATTGGTAAATGTTGAGTCCCACTAGACACATTTTGTTTACCTTTTAATATTTAAACATGTTAATTAAATCTCTGAATAAACAAATATATTTTAGCAAGTAGTGTTCCTGAACTGGAATGCTGTCACCATGCCCCTAGGTGCCTTTCAGATAGAGCTAAGTCTTCTAAACTACTGCCATGTGTTGGAGAACTACTGATAGAGATCACTCCACTATCTTGGCCTTTCAACCAAGAGAAAATAGACATCCCTTAGCACATCCCCCGTAGACATTCCAGGATGTCTCTCAACCTCCCTGACCTTCCAAAGGTTCCTAGGTCCCCTGTCCTTAGCAGGTGCTCTGTTCAATCATGGTTTGTCCCAGCTCTTAACCAAACATGTCTCTACCTACTAGAGAGTAGGTAGGACATGTTACCTTGGGGTAAACAAGACCTTACCCCATTCTTCAAATATCTCACAATCACTTATTTTGCTTTTTGTTTAGAAAATTCATCTAGCTCAGGCTGGTGCCAAATCCTTTATGTAGCCAAGGCTAGCCTTAAACTCCTGACCCTTCTTTCTCCACTTTCCAACTGTTGGGTTATAGCTTGTCACACGTAACCTGTCACTCACACTTCTCTATGAGAAGGCCATATTCACCAGGCTTAACATGATGTGTCTGCTCCCTTCTTCTCCAGGCAGGATGGGCTGCCTTCAGCTCCCCAGGATTCTCTTTATTCCAGTTGCTCTTTCTACCTAAAATAGCATCCACCTCATCTGACCTCTCTGAGTGTCTAATGTCTACTCATTCTCTAGGTTACAGTTTAGCTCTCTCTTCACCTAGAAATGGTTTCCATATACCTTCTCCTGGATCAAGGACCTTCCTAAGGAATCCTTGCATGCTTGCCCTTCTCTGCCCAGTCCACACTCATCTCCTAGGATAAAGCAGAATCACCTCCTCTTTAACAGGGAAAACCCTCTGAGATTTCCTGTTTCACTAGGATTAACAACCAACTCTTTCCCACAGGACTCCCAACTAAATCACTGGAAGAAAATACTACCCCAGGGGACTTGTACAGCTTCCCTCTGGGATGCATAAGGATCCAGCTTTGGCCTCTGGATAGGGGTATACAGTTCCAGGCTGAAACATACCTCCCTTGCAGCCTCAAGGAGCACCTGCTCCCAGTCTGGCCCTGGCTTCCCAGTGAGAACACCAGTGTATCCTTGAGCTAAGAGTTCAGAGAGATACTCCCAGCTACTTTCAGAATTTTGTCAGAAAGGATCCCAGCTCTGTCACATTGCTGATGGGTGACCGTGAGCAGAACTGCCTTTGTCTGCTTATCTGCAAGTCAGAGACTCAATGGGCCCAAAGACTCAGTAGGAGTTACAGGAACAAGCCTCTCCTAACCCAGGTCAACCACAAGCTGGTCCCATGTCACCTAGTAGGACTCCTACGGAAAGAGGCCAGGCTGGAAAGTTAAACATACTCAGCATACATCCCAGGACCTGGGAGAAACAAAAACATATGTCCACCAAAAGGCTCACGTGAGAATATTCACAGTGGATCTAGCCAGGAGTCCAAAACTAGAAGCATCCCACGGGTTCCAAAAACAGAACAGATGAATCCAGGTTGGCCACACAGTATAATACTACATAGACATAAAAAGGAATCTGATACTGTTATCTGCAGCATGGGGGTGAATCTGAACAGCACATCATTCTTGCTAAATGGGAATTACATGATTCTACTTGTAGGAAGCTGTGGATCAGACATAAGTAATCTATTGTTGACAAGCTCAAAACAGTGGTCAGCTCTGAGGAGCTGGTGGCAGAGATAAACTAGGAAGGAATATAAGGGAACTTTCTGGAAGTTATTAATGTCCTGTCTCTGGGTGGATGTGGGGTCCGCAGCACATATGCACTGGGGAAGACTCGGAGAATAGACTCTGAAGATATAAGAATTTCACTAGATATTAATGGTGCCTGAAGTTAAAACACGACAGCACTCTAGCTGGATGATATACATGGTCAAGAATCTAGACAGCACTTACCAACATTTACCGTTTCTCTGAAGCATATCAGAGAAGTAGCATGAAGCCAGATAGGGGAGGCTGAGGTAAGATGATTATGGAGATACACAGCAGAACTGTAGCTTAGGTTGGCCCTAAACCTTTTATGTAGCCAAAGCTAGCCTTAAACACCTGATCATCCTGCTCCCACCTCCCAAGCGATGGATTATAGGTGTGTCCCACTAAAGCTTGTAGGTACACCATCAAATCTATGAAAACCCCATTCACTAGGCTTTTTACATGGCATGCCTGTTCCCTCCTTCTCAGCTACAGACCCATATCAAGAGAAGACAACATAAAGACACAGCAGGAAAGTGGCTGTCTGCAAAGCAAGGGCAGAGATCTGGGAAGAAAATGGCCCTACTGACACCTTGATCTTGGATATCCAGCCTCCAGGACCAGGGAAAACACATTTCTGCCGTTTAACATACTTAGACTAAGTGATATGAGCTTTAGCTGATTTCACTGTTACTTTTGTTTTAAATTTCAGAAGTAGTCGGTGTAATGTTTTTGTAGCTTCGAGGTTCTAGGGTTCTATTTTAATAGATAAGAAAAGTGAAGGATTATAGGTTGAAAGCATCACCTTGAACATTGTCATTTTCTGGGTGCTAACAGACAAGCAGAATAAAAAGTCAGGCTATTCAGACTAAAAGTATTCCCCATTACTCAAGAGGCTTAGCAAGATTTCAAGTTCAAAGCCACCCTGGAATACATTGTGAGTCGCAGGCCAGTCTAGACAACTTAATGAGACGTGATTTCAAATTCAAAAGTAAGAAAGCAAGCTTCAAGATGTAGCTACAGGGATGGTGTGCTTGCCTAGTATGCTCAAAGCACTAGGTTTTGTTCCCAGCACTGCAGAATCAAAAGAGAACATTATAAATAACTGTAAGATCCTACGCATAACCCTGCTTTCCTGCTTTCCTCTCCTTCCCTAGAAACCAAGTTGTGAAACTGGTTTACGCCGAGTTACCAAATGCATTGTTTTGCCACATAACTGCGATCATAAACAGGACATTGTAGCTGTTAGTCACGGTGGTCTTTTACGCATTGTCTTGGTTAGGGTTACTCTTGCTATGATGAAACACATGACTAAAAGCAAGGTGGGGAGGAAAGCATTTATTTGGCTTGCACTTCCACAGCACTGCTCATCATTGGAGGAAGTCAGGACAGGAACTCAAGTAGGGCAAGGACTTGGAGGCGAGAACTGATGTAGAGGCCATAGAGGAGTGCTGCTTACTCACTTCTTCCCATGGTTTGCTCAACCTGCTTCCTTATAGAACTCAGGACAACCTTCCCAGGTGTGTCCCCACCCACAATGGGCTGGACACTCCCACATCAATCACTAATTAAGAAGATACCTATAGGCTTGCCTATAGCCCCATCTTACTGAGGCATTTTCTCAAGTGAGGCTCCCTCCAGTGACTCTCACTTGTGTCAACTTGGCATGAAAGTAGCCAGCACACATATATAGCATGTAGAGGTTTCTAATCGGCATTGTTTCTGAAAGATGGCTGTTACTCTATGGATGACCAAGTTTACTCTTACCCATAGGAGTCCATTATTTCACTATGGCATGACTCCCTCCTGGATTCAAATGTTTGCTCAGCTTATTTCCAGCCACTTTGCCTTTGCATGTGCTGCTCTAACAAATGTGGGAGTCCAGCTTCTGCACTGAACCTGAGTCTGAATCTGCTCAACCATCCACACCTGTAGCCTCACAGCAGCGTCCATCTCCCCCTACTTCCTCATCTGCAAAATGAAAACAATCCTCCCACATGTGGTTATGCTATTGATTAAGTGAGCTACTAGCTCAACGGTGCCAGGTGCACAGAAAGCAGGCAACAGATAGCAGCTGCTTTTACTATGTGCTTCTGGGACTAGAATGGGAGAATAATCCGAAACCAGGGTCTGGAGAACAAAGAGATTCTTGAAGATGTTACTGGAGTGATGGGAAGGATCCAGGTGAGCAGAAGGAAGACCAGAGATCTGCTTAGTCAGAAGCTTCCAGACCCCAAGAGCCTGGGTAGGAAATGGGTAGGAATGGAGAAGGAATGGTCAGTCACGTTGACCAAGGGCTCCCGGATTCCTGTGAGAGGACCATGGGAGGCAAACATCAGAGAGATGTGCCCTAACCTGAAAGGCTCTGAATGTAAACAGAACTCCATTCTTTATCTTTTGGAGCCAATGAAGCCTCCTGACTGCAGCTACACAGTGGCTTCCCCTCCTTCTTCAATGGGGAAGGGCACTCTTTAAAATACAGTTATTCTTTTATCCCTCTGCTATGCACATCAGACCACCTATGTCTAAGTGAGTTCAGGTTGTGTGCATCCCTGAGAGGAAAGGTGCGTGAGGATGTGGACCAGGTCAAGCTGAATCCAGGTACAAGACGAAGGGGAGGAGGAAACAGAAGGAACCTGGTACCATAAAAACAATTCAGTCAGAACCTGTTAGGAAGTAGGCTGGTATTCTTTGAAGAGGGCAGCATTAAGAATCCTAACAGTCTGAAAAACTATTCATAAAAGTCTTATGCAAAATGTGAAACCACCTTTGAGCTCACTTTAGACTGTACAGCTTGAGAGCCACAGGAGTGAAAAGTCACACTCCAAGCGTGGCAGTGGACCTACAGTCTGTCCTCCCCCAGACTACAAAGTCTCAGGCCAGAAGCAGATGTTTAGAATCAGAAATCCTGCATATGCATGTACAAACACACACACACATACAAACACACATACACACACACACATACACATACAAATGGGCATATGCACACACACATACACACACACACACATACAAACACACATGGGCATATGCACACACACACACACACACATGCATGCGCACCTAGGCTAAAGATATGAAATATAAAATGCCCCAATCTTAAACTTTTGGATCACTACTAACCCAACACCAGCTGTGAAAAAATCTGCATGAGGAAACTTTGGTTCATGAACAAAATTATTAAAAATATAGTATAAATAACCTTCAGGCTATGTGTGTTAGGCATATATGAGACATAAATGTATTTCATGTTCAGACTTGAGTCTTAGCCCCAGGATATGCCGTTATATATATGCAAATATTCACATGTCTGAAAGCTATCTGAGATTCAAAGCACTTGTGATCATAAGCTATACAGAGGCGGGATGTATGGCTGGAATAGCATCTGTCTCAGGAGCCTCTGCTGGATATGGGAAGGGCTTGAACTAAAAGCACCCTTAGCCTTAGAATTGCTCCTGGAACACAGTCACTCTCACTGTGCATGAATTCAAATTTCCCTAGAAGATTTTCCCAATAAGGGGAGAGTAGAGCCCAGGGTCCGTGGAAGTATAGAAAGCAATGAAAATTCTATTTTGTTGTCCCAACATCCAGGGACAGGTGCATGCAGCATCACCAACCTGAGAAGTCTTCTGGAGAAATCAGAGACATGAGGTGAGCCTATTCTAGTTTATAGGTCTCCTAGGAGCTTACTACAGGGACAGAACAGAAGGAGCCATGTCAACATCATATGTCCCCTGACCCCCTAGGTAGGTAAAGATTCACAATAGAGGGTGATAGAGTGGAGACTGTCCAGAAATTCCCAGGACAGAGGAGCCAGACTGTACAAAGGATAGGAGTTGGGCTGGTGGGCCAGTGGTCACAGCCCTGGGGTGGAGCTCGAGGACCAAGAAAGACTGAATAGTCATTTCCAGGAGGATGGAAAAATAAGTCCACAAAATGAATCTTTAGGGGAAGTCAGGAGATTTGTTCCCCCAGGACCAAGGTGCAGAGGAGAGTGGGGGCTGGTCAGGTTCATTCAGGCTACAAAGAGTACCTAGGTGCTAGGAAAGGAAGCTAGAGTCCCATTCTTCAATAGCACATGAGGCCCATCTCTTCCTCCCTCGCTATACACCTCCCACCCAGGCTCACCTCCACCCATCTGGTTTTCTGACTCCATGCACCCTCTGATGGGTTTTGTTTTTTTTTTTTATTCCTTTCAAAAACTTGGCCCTGAGGGTCTGGGAGGAGTGGCTGAGTCACTGGACCATCCTCTTATACTTTAAAGTAGATCCCAAGTGGCAGTGTCCAGAGGTAAAGGCATGGGACCTAGAGAGTTGATGCTCACATTTGTATATCCTAAACCAACAGAGACAATACAGACTGTCAGCACATCCCTCGAATTGCTTCTCCATGGCTTCCACAGAAGCAGCTGGCCCATCACAGGCTCTCATGCTGAGTAAATACCCAGATAAGTGAATTAATAAGCATAAGAAACATCTGCCTACCCAAGAGCACACAGGTCCTTGGTGTCCTCACGTCCTCTCTCTCCTTCTAGATCCCTCCGATTGCCTTCTCAGCAAACCGCTTATCTCCTAATCTTTGTTTCACAGAGTGTGACACAGTAGAAATGGAATTCACCTTCCCTGTCTTCCTAAAACTCCACAGGACTTCTGTGGGTAACAGCAGGGCCAGTGGATCAACTTTATAGCCAAGAGGTACCAACCTGATAGCTCACAACACTGATAACCAACATTCAAGGGACCTGGGGCAGGCAAGTGAGGAATGTCTAAATCTCTACTTAGGAACATCATTCCCTGTCTACCTCAGGGAATCCATAGTTTTACACACACACACACACACACACACACACACACACTCCTTTGAATTTTTTTCATTAGATGAAACCTCCTTTCTGAACAGTCACAGATCATCTATCTAATTTTAAGATTAAAGGAGGAAAAATAATGATTATTTTCACCAAGTTGAACCCCAGGACTTAGCATTGTGTCAGGCCTGTGACTGGTGCTGGGACGACAACACCTGGACTCCTTCTTTTCTGTTCCCTGCAGCTGGAAGAGTAGAGCTGGCCCTGTTAGCACATCTGTCCACTCCTCCTCCATAGCCCAGCTGCTAGGAGGGTCTGGACAACAAGGCCAGTGCCAGATACCTGAGTACCACAGTGTCTATGCCCAACCATAGCCCAGTGTTCACAGTGGGCCAAAGTGTCAACATTAGGCCCTGTGAGCTCTTTGTCTGCTGTATACTTTGAAAATTGTCCTTGGGAAGATGATCTCTATCAGTCAACATCTACAAGGACAGAGCTCTGGTAGAGCACAAGGACCTTCCATGAGAGAGGGAGAGCTATATCAGGAGACCTTCAATCCTAAGACCCAGACACTTTCTGGCAGTCCTCTTGTCACTATTAGAGACTGAGAGGATCCTTGCTTCTCCTCCATGCTACTCCCTCCTGGGTGGATTCAAGACAAGGTGTCTGGCAAGAAAATATAACTCCCTCTCACCCCACCCCTCCCCCCATAGCCCTGCCCCACCCCACCATAGCCTTGACCCTCCCACATAGCCCTGACCCTCCCACATAGCCCTGCCCCTCCCACATAGCCCTGCCCCTCTTCCCTTCCCTCGTGTTATTTCCCACTCTGTGTCTTCTCACCACATTTGTTAAAATGACTGCCACTTAAGAGGTGGCAGGGAGTCAGAAACACATTCTGGAGCAAAGCTGATATTAAATAACTTCCTGAGCCTGCATGCCTGCCAATGTTCCCTCCTGAGTCTCAGGTACATCTGCAAAGAGGCTAAGAGGGGTATGAATTCAGAGAGGCCCCTGTTCCAGCCTCAGGGCCACTCCTTTGCTTAGAGAAGGCCCCTACCTCCTCCAGGCTGTGTGCATCACCAGCAAAGCCCTAAGGTTCACTGCCGTCAACACACAGTTGTTACTTGACCCCACCTCACCCCGTACACACACCAAGCAAAGAATATACAATCACCCTGGAAGCACCTTCCAGCCAATCAGACCAGCTCCCATTTTTCAGATAGATACAATGACCACGGGACCTCCAGACTCTTAGCCAACAAAACCCGACATATTAAAATGCCCCCAAAATATGAACATCCACCACAATGCCCCCAAAATATGAACATCCACCACAGAGAGGTAGTGAAAAGGGAAGGAGGGGAGAGAGAGGGAGAAACACCCTAGGAAACACCAAGGAAAGTCTGAAATTAGATGCCAAGACTGATTGGTGACAATAAAGTTAGTCCATTTGTGACTTCCTCCTACAGGTCCAGGCAAGAAACACCACTGACAGCTATCATTGTGCTAACATTCTCAGCAAATCACCCACAGCAGTCAGAAATTTAATAGTGCAAATCCCGTTGATGGATCCTCTGAATCCAGTGTCCCGTGGCAGAGATCCTGTCCCTTCTGACTCCAACAATATCCAGCACCTACCCAGTACTTGCTGTTCTCCATTCCAACCACTGGGTAGTGCTACCCCACTCCCCCGTGAATTGGAACCACAGAATAGTTGTTAAAGAAGCAGATAAAATGACCCTATCAGGCCCACAGGATTCCTGAGTTGTGACCTAGCTTTATCCTTCTTCCAGAAAAAGACAGGCTAGTCACTGAGAAACCACTGTGTTCCAGACTTTCCACACATCATGCAATTTAATCCCTGTGGCAGCTTCTCACAACCACACCTCCTGGTAACATCTCACCTTTCAGGTTAAAAAAAAAAAAAAAAAAGGTACACAGAGAAACAAAGTAACTTCACTCATCATTTAAACAATGAAAGACCGGCACAAATTGGAACCAAATATGATCTTTTTGCACTGCACAAATAGACCTCCCTTGAAACCTCAGTCAGTGTGGTGAGCTGTTGTTAAATCAAGCTGGTTGGCCATGACTTCAAAGTTGCTGGCGTCTGGGAAGAGACCAGGTGCAGTAGACTTTTCTCAAAGGAGCAATCACAATAGGTTACATTGCACCTACACAGCAGAAATCGTGGTCTAGTGCCCTCTTGTGGCTGAACATGGAACTGAATCGAATATACTTGATTGGTATGGTTGGGCTGGAGGGATTTAGGGTTGCTCCCTGCCACAATGAATACATAAACTCTTCCTGCCAGGGCACGTCCTGGAGTGCCCTTTGTGGCTGGCAAGCTGATTTGATTACAGTAACCAAAAGGGAACCCACTAGTGAATGCCAAATGATATGTGGCAAGGACAGCAATGAAGCCGTGTAGGACATTATTGTCCAGAGGCTAGGTACTCCTAACTTAACCTAGTCAGAGGTCTTCCAGACTCCAGGTGCTGGAGATGGGGAAGGCTTTGCCTGGAGAAAAGCTTTGCCTGGAGCACTCTGACACTTGGTAGGTCAGGTGGGTGTCATATCGGTAGGAACCATATTCTCCCTGTCTTGGTGACAGACACATGCTTCAGCTACTTACTCTCCTTTCTAAAATGTACACCATGGTGGCTCTCCTCCTGCCTCCTGCAGCTAGTTCTAGGTTCTGGTTACTCTCACAACATCCGTATCTCCCAGAGCCCCCAAAATGTCACTGCTCCCCACCTCCTACAAGCTCCACAGGTCAGACTCTGGGTACCCATTCCAGGAAAGGTACCTCACAACCCAACGGACCCAATTTCTGTCTCAGAGTTATGGAGGACCTCACCTGGGTCCAAAGGCAACAGAGGCAGGAAAGTCCACTGAGAAAAACCCCGAACCTCCTGAAGCCACACTGAGCTGCCTCAGGGGAAAAGAACTGAAAGGCTGGGGGCATGAGAACTCTTCTAACCGAACCCCTTAAGAGAAGACGAATCTGTTAGGGTGTGTAAAGGAACAGGATGTGGGAAACACCAGAAGTGGGAAGAACAGATGAAGGGCATTAAAATACCCTTGCTTGTGAAGATGCCAGTCTGGGATGCTCTGAGAAGAGGGAGAAAACAGCTTTCAGAGCCTTACCCACCCCGTACACATCCTCACTGCCATCTTACGAGCAACCCTGGGCTCTTCTCTATCATCACCATTTTCATATGAGGAAACAAAGGCCCCCCAAAAAAATAAAAAAATAAAAATAAATAAATAGCCAGTTCAGGTTACCACGGAAATGTGGCAAGGTCACAGTCATAAACTTCATGTTGTCGTTGCCATCAATACAAGGTCCTTCGTGCAAAGGACTCAGTTTGCTTAGAGTGCTGTAAGTGTCCAACCCCCTCCTGCTTTTCAGTGGCCTTGAAAATTTACTCAAAAAGAAGTTGGCGGGCAAAGATGGGTCACGGCAAAGAGGACCTCGTCTATATCCTGGGCCAGGCAGTTGTGAGCTGTCCCGGGCTTGAAAGCTCAGCACAAAGCAGACAATCTAGCTTCCAGTGCTAGTAACAAGTCCACTGGTGGATTCAAGAGCACATGAAATCAAACACCCTGCTCAAATACAGAACTGCCTGGAATGGAGAAGGACCAATGAGTCTCACTCGTAGCAGGCAACTGCTAACGAGATGACCAGAGAGCAAACCGTTTTCATACCGACTGATGCACACTCACCCAGGGTCTGGGGGGATTAACACAAACCACCAAACCTCTAGAAACCTCTAGAAAGAGCCAGAATGCCATGTTTACTGAGCACCTACTTGGCATTCCGTAGTTGCCAAACTTGAGTTGGAGGGCAGGAAAAGGTGAAAGTTATTCTCATACTCTGACCAGCAGATTCAACATCCTGAGCAAACAGGTTGTATAAAGCTCACTTTTTCCAAGACCCTGATTTCAGTGTCACTACCAACTCTCTGTGTCCCATCAAGCCTGGGATTTTCCTGGGCAGGAACATATGTCCTTTTAGTTCATTTCCACCATCTAAGCCAAAACTCTGCTCCCTCCTGCTGCTTCTGAGACTGAGCCCACGTGGGGGAGGGGGAGAAGATGTTTCCTCTATCCTAGGCTCCCTACAGCTTCCTGCCAGGGAATTAGGGACTCCTAAGCCAACATACCCAGGTTGGGAGCTTAGAATCCCCAGACCACACAGATAGAACCAGAGTAGGGCCTGCTCTACAGAAAAGCCATTCCAGCCAGAAGTTTAGCCCTGACTTCTGGCAGGCTTCAAAAGCCCAGGCTGGCAATCGACTTGCCACTACCCCGGCTCCAGCTCTCCCTGGGTAAAACCCACCAAGAATCGACGCGTGCATCATGCTGCCCTCTGGTGGCCACTAGGAGTCTACACACAGACAATCTCGGCAAGCAATAAGCCAGCGGCTTTAAGGTTTGTTTACAGCAACCTCAGACGTGATGTGCAGGGAACACTGAGATGAGGCACTTGTGCGTGTACAAAAACGCCCCCAGATATGCACGCACAGCACAATGTACTGATTCAGGAAGCCTGTATTAGGACTTCGAGTCTAACACCGCTCCCTTCGTTTCTCTCTCTCCAGGGAAACTCAGGAATCTTTCCTGCCCCTGCAATCCCTGAGCCTCTGGTGCAGACACCAAAGGGCAGTGGGAGGAGACCTAGGGCAGCAAGGCCCAGCATCAGTGTCTGCTTTGTGCTCCTATCTCACTGGGCTGAGACATATCAATTCATCTGACTGCCAAGTTCTTCCTCTGAAAAATTGGATCTAGCCCAAATTATTCTCCACCTCCTTTTCCTGATTTATGGCTCAAAGTCTTTATCTTCTTCCTAATTCAAGTCCTCCCAGTCATCCAGAAATGGAAACAACCAACATGGCATTAGATTCTTCACAGAGCCTGTGAAGGAGGAGGTCAGTCATACCACCCATTTAATAATGCCCTGTGACCCTGTGGGAAAAGACGAGCTAGCTGACCCGACTGCAAGAGTAGAAACTGAAGCCAGAGAGGTTCTATGATGTAGCAAGTTCATACAATCATGGGGCAGCAGCAATAGGGTTTGCCCAGCAATGTTTTTGCAGGACCCTCCAGCTGTCTCCATGGGGACAATGCTTGTCATCTCTCATGGTCATGGCTTATCCCTATGGGAGAGATATGATATACCTATGAGCAAGAAGCGTGGAAAGTCTAGGAAGAGGAAGAGACTGGAGACAGTGAAGACTACTGATTCACATAGACAGTAAGATGGAGATCCAAGAACACCTAGAACTCGCCACGCAGGAATGATACTCCCAACATCAGCTGCCAACTCTAGCTGACCAGCTCTTCAGATTCCCCACCACACACCTTCCATTTGTATCCAAAGACAGTTCTGCTACCCTAAAGCTCTAAAAGAAGTTACCCAGCCCTCTCCTTCCCTATCCAGAGCTGTCTCTGCTCATGAACATCAGGAACATTGGCCTTATAATCAGGCTTCAACCCAGAGAGTAGATGACTACTGCCCAGCAAGCAGCTTCCAGAATCCCTGCTAGACTCAGCTTGCGCCTGGGCTTCTGTGGAGTCCGGAGTCCTCAGAGGCCAGGACAATATGGGGAAGCCAAGGGTGCCTGGAGAAAGGGTGAGATACAGCCTCCAGGAAGGACAGTACTTTGGGAACAGATGAGGGAGAGAAAACAATGCCTCTGTCTCTATTAGAGGTCTGTGTGAGTCGTTGTTGCTCCGCAAACACCATTCTCACAAGCCTTCGCTCCAATACCAGCCAGGGTAGTTCTCACCCAGGGAACTAGAAGGATGTGAAACAAAGCCTGGAGACCCTCCCTGCTATCATGTTCAGCCTCTTATTTTATTATTGATTTATCCCAAAATATATTCACCTATGTGTACCTATATATCTAGGCATGTAATCACACACATTTATGTAGCTGTAGCATACAGAAGGATATAGACAATCAATTTTTTTTTTTTTTTTGGTTTTTCAAGACAGGGTTTCTCTTGTAGCCCTGACTGTCCTGAAACTCACTCTGTAGACCAGGCTGGCCTCGAACTCAGAAATCCGCCTGCCTCTGCCTCCCAAGTGCTGGGATTAAAGGTGTGCACCACCACTGCCCGGCAACAATCAACTTAATATTTAAAAGCCAGGCTGTTTAAAATGCCAGACTGTATGAAATCAAGGCCCTTCTTAGATTCAGTTTCCCCATCTGTAAACAGGACTAGTGTATATTTAATTCACGGTGTTGGAGCAGTGTCTGGGATATAGTAAGTGTTGAACAAATGATTACTATAATCATTTATCTAGTCCTTACTGTAATCAATTATCTAGTACTTGATACTGTGATCAGTTACTGAGCACTTAGTAAGAGCTGGCTCTTATTAGTAGTGATCACATATTGACGGTTTTCTCTTTGCCAGGCTGGGATATGGGACACTGAGTTTTAACAGTGCTCTCCTTTGTTAGTTATCTTTGTCTACAGATAAGGAACTTGAGACCCATAGGAGTAAAGGGATTTTTCCACAGCTAGAGAGAAACCAGGCTGGGAAGAGCAGTGGGAGACAGAAAGTGCCCAAATCTCCAAGTCTAAGGATATCTGCTTAGAGTTAGAATCCTGAATCTTCAACCACCCTAAACCAGATGACCCTTGTGGTGGTACAAGTCAAACAGAGGCACCAAAGACAGAAGTTGAGGTCAGGGGAAAGGACTCCCAGACCTGCTGAGTGCCCCATTTCCAAGCCATCCATGTAAATAGCTCAGCAGAGCCCTCGTTATGGGCTGCAGGCTCCAAGGAGCCATGGGGCTGCCAGCCTCACATAGTTGCTGTCTCTGGGGACCCTGAATTTGGAAACACTGCCCCAGAGGAAGACACAGGAATGGAGGAGACTCTAGCTTTGACAAAGTTCTCCCAAACAGGAGGTAGGGTAGTACAGGAGGCCACACACCAAGCACCTGGGAATGTCACTGGGAAAAGAAGCCTCCAAATATTCTGGGTAACCCAGCAGAGTACCTTGTTCTCAAGGCCCTGAATCCTTGGGAACATGAGGAAGGCCATGCCTACAGACTTCCACACACACCCCCAGCTCCAACTTCTGGGGAGTCTTACCTTACACTCCAGAGAAGCAAGAATTTTGGTGAACCCTCCCCCAGTGGGGGAAGACTCCAGAGAACTCTCACTGGAGGGAACCACTTGATTTGTCACTCTTGATGATGCAGGCCATCCAAAGGAAGCCTGCACCCATGACTAGCTACCAACAATTATTTTTGTTTTCCAACACAGAGGCCAGACCAGAGTATGGCTCAGAGAGTAACAGTTGACTCTGGCTTAGCTAGCATTCTGGGTCATGAGCAGATCTGGGTGACATACCCTCCATCCAAGCCAGGCTTGTTGGACCAGATACACAACATTCAGCTACCCTTTCCAAGTCTCTAAGAACAGAGTGGTTCTGTAATGCAGCTCTTTGGTCAACAGAGCTTTCTGGCAGAAAGTCCTCCAGAGTTCCCTTTAGGGAAACAGGTGAGTAGGGTTCCCAGCTAACGAGAGGGTCAGCCCAAGGACAATGGAGCCATGGGCTTCAGGCTCTCCCAACACCTCTGGTCCTCTCTGTTGGAAACTCCACAGTAACTCATTCACCTAAGACTCCACTTCTGTTCTTGTTTTTGTTTGATGAATCTGTAAAATGGGAATAATCACCCCTGCTTATACCAACTCAGATAGTTCTTGCAAAAGCTGAGTAACTCCACGCTGGGACTTCTGAATCAAATGCCTGGTAGACAACTTCGGGGAGATGTGTCCACTCTAGAAGGCATCATGTGAGTGATGCCCTGGCTCCTGGGAGGGGTGTGCCCAGCACTGAAACCTGGGATAGAGAAGGGAACCACTCTTGGGCCCACTCAGCCAGGTCCCATCTTATATCCCATCTATCCATGCCAGTTAACAAATGCCTTCAGCAAAGCACTGAGTAGAAAGTTGGAGAACCAGATTCCAAAGTCACCTCTCCTGTCCAGTCCCCTCCAAATGCATTGTCTACCACCTGCAAGAAGGGCACCATGTTGTTCTGCTTATGCATGATTTAGCAGTAAAAAAGATATCTCCACAAACCCCAAACACTCATATTTATTAAATTGTCATATGCTTGGATATCTCTAATCCATACATTAAATATTAAATCTCTCCTGTTGTAGGTGGCAAGAGTAATTTGTGATAGATGTTCTAATATTTTCTCATACACAGTGGAGGCCTCCCTCCACCAAATGGATGACATCTTTGCAAGGACATCTCTTCTAGGCCTGAGCACAGGGGTAGGAATGGGGGGTCACAGAGTCAGTTGCCCAACCTCAAAGGAAAGACTAAGGACCCTAAAAACCATCTAAAGGTCCATGCATTTGGTCCAATTTTTCATTTGGCAGTTAATGAAAAATTGTGTCCTGTGTCACAAATTCTGCCAAGTTCTGGTTGACCTGACTTTTCTAGACATGGGGAAGGAAGATGAGGGAATAACAGTGGCTCACAGCCAGTGTGGACTCGCCTATGCCCTCCTCTTGGTGGTATCACAGTATTGCTCTAATTCCACAAGAGAGACCCTTAGAAGAGGCTAACCTTCCTGCGAGATGTTTGCTGGTGATGAGAGGGCAGCCATCCAAGTTGGAAGGGACACTCTGACCCATGACCTGGATTCATAGTTATATTCACAGGCTCAAAGTGGCTGCAGTCCTCCAGGACATCTCAAGGCAGATGAGGAAAAGCCAGGTTATAACTCACTGTATCCTGTTCTTATCTTATTCACTGTTCCCCAAAGGTACATGAGCCCTGCAAGAGCCACTCAATGGAGAACCTGAGATGGGGACTCCAAGTCACAGAGAAAATGTCATGACACTGGTAAAGGGCATATGCAGAAAGGGCCATGGATAATCACATACCATGTACCCAAGAGTCATCTGGAGTTGGGGCCATCATCTTTTCCAGACGAGAAGGGTCAGCCGGCATGGTCGGGCAGGGCAAAAATTGGGGTTTCAAGGCAGGGCACAGAGAGCAGCTGGAACCATGCAGGAACCTTAAGGAATCTCCCAGACTCAGATCAACCTTCCTGGACCCATCATGCAAGCACTCTCAAAAGTACTCTCAAAACTATAACAAGGGCTCTCCTGGATTTGCCCAAACTATCATGTTCTCAGTTCCCAGGTAGCCTCAGAGCTGATGTCCTTGGCCCCAGAGGTTACTATGGAAGCTTAGTCTGCCAGGCATACTGGAGCTGAGGATTCAGGGTCATGGGAGATGCTGACATCTAACAGCAACCTGGCCTCAATATAAAATCCTGCCACCAAAGAAGTTCACCACCCCAGCTTTCATTCTGGAAGAGCTCTATCCAGGGTCTATTACCTTTTCCTTTCAAATCCCACCTCTAAGGCCTGTTTCACCTCTGCCTACCTCTCTCAGGCTTAACCCCAATCCCGGGGCTCTGAACACTTTGCCTCGGAGCCTTTACGGCCCTGGTTCATACGCTAGCAAGGATCATATGTTAGTGAGAATTCCAATTCTCACTGGCCTTTGTCAAGGCTGGGTCACCCAGCTCATTCCTTAAAATTGAGAAGCCTAGAGAGAGCAGAGCTCCCAGATTACCCCTTCAGTCCACAGAGAGTCTCCAAGGGAAAGGGAATAGAGGAAACGAAAAACCCAGCAAACACCTGGAACGCTGTGGCAGTCAAGCTGATATACACATGGCGGCTCAGTACCCCAGTCAAAAGTGTATGATCTTTGCTAATCCAGGCAACCGATTTCAAGAACATCTGACCCAGCAATGCCACGGTCTCTACCTCCATCTTCTTTCCACCATTCAAAGGACACACCATCCCAAGCCAATACAACCCTGTAGGCCAGGCCTAAGGAGGCAACCTAGACAACACACCATCTTGGCCACCACCCTCCTGCCTTTGTGACGTCAGAGCCTAGTTGGGTGTGGCTGCCCATGGACACTTCTGGACACATTTATGGTATATTAACAGCTACAGTAGCAAAAAAGACCGCCCTTTTGAACAGGAAGGGAACAGAAGGCAGGAAGGACTCTTTGGAGCAGCTGGACTATGACCGGATGGAGACCAGGTCTACCCTTCTGCCCTGTGCCTTGCTGCTGATTTCCTCCTGGAATTAACAATGTAGCCAAGGGGGTCTCTGGATGGGCATGGCCACCACTCCAAATGGCACCACAAGAAGTAGGACTACAAGGAAAGAAAACCTTGTCTGTCTAAAACCTCAGCACAAAGGAGTTCACTCTCAGAGGAAGGATACTTTAGGAGAGCCCGAGAAGATGCCATCTCTCCATGCCTAGAATCTGTTCAGCTGCATACTGTCACCCAGAGCTCCAGGCTGACTGGCAATGCCCCTCCTGACCCTGTATCTCTAGAAACATAAATCTTAAGGGCACTTTTCCAGGCCACATGAGAGTTGGACCCTACCCTGTCCTGAGCTCCTCTGTCTTTAAGCCCCACCTCTTCCAGTAGGTCTTGGGTTTGGGACTTGGGATATATATATATTGGACAGACCAGTATTCAATGCTAGGATCAGTAGGATCAGATGGTAGGTTTAGGAAAGACCACCTTTTCCCTTACTCTTCCATGTCTTAAAGGGTAAGACAGGAACAAGGGCATGTTCTCCCCTGGATGAACATGACTCCTCTCCCTCCTCGAGATTCTGCCGCTGGATTGGGAGTCTGAGCCCTTTCTTGAGTTTAGTCAATACCAGACACAGGCATAACAGGACACTGGGGGGAAGATGGGGTGAGGAAGGGTCATCCAACCCCTGACCTCTGACCTTCCCTACCACTTATTCTTTGATGTCAGATGGGTTTAGGAGAGAGTCCTGATGGCCTGCTAGAGTCCAATTCGCACTGAGGGACTCCCAATCTCCTCCCTGCTCAGATCTCCACAGGCACTCTCCTGGGATCCTCTAATGCCCAAAAGGAGCAAGAGGCCAACTGTGTCCCCTCCTCCCATCAATGTCTCCAGGAAGGACTAATCCTACTCTTCCCTATAGAATTGCTTCCCTGTACCTCATTTTGAGAGGTGTGACACCTCTTCGTGACCATAAAGAGCTTATCTGATTGTGACCAACCCTGCCTCCCTGAGGGTTCCCAGGGATATACACATCCTTGGAGCAGAGAACAAGGCAGACACAGCTTACTGGCTCCCAAACTCTCCAACCCTTGGCATATCCAGTCACCTGAAAATCCCCATGCCCAGCTCCAGAGCACAGGCCACTGAGCTCTCTCCATCCATCCTTCCAACCCAGGGCCCCCCAGATGGTACACTTCCAGATCCAAGCTTCCCTGAGACAATCTTCCTCCAGACCTTGCTCCCAGGCCTGCAAGCGGGTAGAGGCTCTTCCCCTACTCTCTCCTCCCCTCCCCTTGCCCCTTTGCTGTCTATCTGGTCATCCTTGGCCAGCCTGGAGGTGGTAAGGAGTGAAAAGCAGGGCTAAGATATGGATCAGGCTTGTCTCCAGGAGTCGGGGACATCTTCCGGGACTGGGACTGTCCATCTCCCTCAAAGTGTAAGCTGCAAGAACACAAGCCATCTCCCTTAAACTGAGAGCGCTGGTGGGCTTTGGAGAGAACCCGACTGCAATTCCTTCAGGCTTTGTAGTCCTGAGGCAATGGCTAGAGCAAAGAGGAGGGGGACTCTGAGGGGGTAGTAGCCACAACACACTGGGTCCCTTCTTGCTCTAGTCTGTCCCCACAGCAAAAGAGCTACCCTAAATGCCTCCCTCAGAGCCCGGCCACCATCCTACCCAGTCCTGGGGCTCCCAAGGGATGGGAACACCAGGGCAAAAATAAATAAATAAATAAACCAATGAGCTGTTCTCTGAACATCCCAGGGCTATCCACACCCTTCTCCTTCCCCAGGGCAGAGAGGTAGGAGGGTGGTGGTCACCTGGCTGAAGAATGAAAGAAAGGCTACACACAGGCTCGTGGTGCCCAGGCTCTTCCTTTCACTCCTTTATAGGCCTCTGGCCCCATCCCTACCAAAGAAACACAACAACAAGAAATGAGCAGGCCACTACAGCAGGTCCCACTCAGACGGGGCAAACCAGCCAAACGCCACGCAGAGTTCAATTTTTGAGGGGGGGGATACAGAACCGCAGAATTGTGGGAGAAATCCCCTTCCCAAAACACAGGTCCTCTTCTCTCTTCGCCCTCCAACATCCTGACTCAGAATTATCCTGGGCAGTTATGAAAGCCCAAGCCAGGAAAGGGTCTGTGGGCGCCCAGATGCAGATGAGGGTGGGAAAGGGGGGGATGTCTCGGAAATGCCCAAAATGGTGTTGGAGAAGGCGGCGGGCGGGGGGGGGGGGGGGGAAAAGCAAAGAGGTAGGCGTCCATGACGGCCTGAACACGTCCGAAGTCTCCTCGGGAGCATCCAGCTTCCAACTTGTTTACTTATTGGCAGGTTTTGCTGTCTCCAAAAGGAAACAGGTTTTTTAAAAAATCTCGATTGGTTCTTAAGCTGTCCCTATCTGTCACCTTCTCTCCTCTGCTAAGCATTGCCTCTGCCACCGCTATCTGCCACCGCCTGTCAGGAAACCGAGCCGCCTCTACTTTATTCCACTTGAGCGTGGCCAAACTGTTGCTATTTAGTGGGGGGCAAAGAACCCAATTCGCACCCTCGAAACGAGCTGGCAGAGGGTGGGGGCGGGGACAGGAGCTGGACCCCGGGTGCACTCCGCCCGGAAGGGTCCTCTCCAGGGAGAAGTACCCACAAGCATCATCGGATCACGCCTGGCTAGGACTGGAGTCACCTGGAACACGCAGCCCTACAGCATCTCCCGAGCCAGGGCGAGCCTGATGCGCACCCGGCCGGCTGCGAACAGAGGCGAGCTGGGGAGCGCAGGGCCGGTTCCCGGGCCGCGGGCGGGCAAGAGGGAGACTCGGAGCTGGGGCGAGGGTTGGGGGGGGGGGGGGGCGGGCTGGGCAGCGGCCGCCTGACTTACATGGAAGTGATATTCCTTGAGATGTCCGTGATGTTGATGCTGGCGTTCCCATTGCTGTTCCCTGAATCCTGCCCTTCCAGGAGGGGGAAGAGGTTCCCATCGTCCGGCCGCCGGCAATTGATCTCAGTCTTGCTGCAGACACAATTTGCAGGGCAAGCCAGTACGGAGCCCACATAGTCCAGCCAGACGCTTCCCAGCAAGAAAATCCGCCAGAAACTACACTTGGCTGGGCAAAGAGAGACATCCATCTCCGATCGCTGCTTCTAAAAAAGAGGAGGAGGAGGAGAGGAGAGGGGGGTGGGGTGGGGGGAGTGGGGAGAGCAGGGGGGGAAGGAAACAAAGACAGCGAGGGAGGGGGGAAGGGGGAGGGGGCCCTCTGCCTTTGAAACGCCGAACGATCAGATGCAAAATCCTTCAGCGTCGGAAACCATCGCGGCCGCCGCCGCCGCCGGGTGGGAGCCGCGGGGAGCGCCTAGTGGCGCGGTCTGCCCGGCATGGTGGCCGGCTCGGCGCTCGCCCGTTTGCGGGGTCCAGGAGCTCTGGAAACGAGGCGCGCTCTCCGACTCCGAGACTTTGCAGGGTTGCAACAACAGACGGTGGGAAGGCAAAAATAATAATAAAAGAAAAAAGAAAAAAGATGGTGCTAAAGTCACCAAGTCCCACCTCCTGGGCAGAATTAAAACGGACACACCTGCAAAACACACTCGCACACACTCACATACACACGCGCGGAGCTGGAGGAAGGAGGAGAAGGAAGATGCAGTCAGAGCTGCAGCAGCCGCCGCGAATGGCTCGCTACGCGCCTGCAGAAATGTACAAGTGCTCCGAGCCTTACGAAACGCACGGGTTATCGGAGCGTCTTCCTCGGCTCCCTCCCTCCCTCCTCTCCTCCCTCCTCCCCTCCAACCTCGCGGCCTCCTCCCCCCGCCCCCCGCCCGGGCTGGGAGAGGCAGGAGAGCGGAATCTCCCCCTCCCTCCCCTCCCCACACCCCTCTCTCTCCCCGCCCGTCCTCTCCCTCCTGCTTCCCCACCCACTCGCCGGCTCTCGGCTCTCGCCGGTACCGCCACCCGCAGCCGCGCCGCTGCCCGCCCGCTCCACGCCTAACGGCCCCGCGCCCGCTCGCCGCAGCCGAAAGGAAACCGAGACGGAAAGGAAAAGTTGCAGTTGGGATTCCGAGGGTCGGCGTTGGGGAGGGAGAAGTTGGCAAGCTGGCTGAGCGACACGAAAGGCGTTCTCCCTTCCACTTTTTGGCCCTCGTGCTGCCCGGTTTTGCTGCAATCTCCTCCGCGGGAGGAAGCGAAATGAGCGTGGCCGAGGTGACCTGGGGTGCTCCCCAGCCTGGGTGAGGGGCTCGGGCTCGCGGACAGTGACCGGGGACAGGAGCGCACAGAAACCCGAGCGAGGCAGCCAGGGACGCCGGCCACAGACGTGCAGACCTAGATCTGAATGACACTCATTTGGGTAATCAAGAGTCCCGGGAGCTGTGCTCGGCTTGGGAGGGGACTGCGGGGCATGGCACACTGAGTGCCCCGGAGCCCATTGCTCCTTCTAGGCGGTGCGTTTTGGGTTCCGCCTGGGGCAAGCAGGGAGCAGAGAAGGAGAGGAGGGAAGGAGAGCGCCTGCGGGACTGTGCTGGAGAACGGAGGTGGCCCAGGGCGAGCGATGCAAGCGAAAGAAACGGGCCAGGAAATTGAGATGCGAAGGGCATTTTTTGGCAAGCACCACGCCAGCACCGTCGGAGGCCAGCTTCTTGGGCTCAACCCTCTGGTGCGCCGAGCTGGCAGGCTGGGTAGAGGGGGCGGGCGGACTGCTCTCTCCGGATGATTTGGGGACCACAGAACGTCCTCTTTCCCTCCCCCACAAACACCCCTTCCTGGTAGGGGCTCAAAACAGGTGCAACCTTCGAGGCAAGTTTAGACCCGGTCGGGAGAGAAGTAAATCTCCTGCTTTTTGCCTTGATGGGATTATTTTTAAAATAAAACACAAATGTAAATATGCCAAATGCGAGCTATTTCCTGAGAAAGCCCGAGATTTTGCTGTGGGAAAGGAGAAGAAAGGGTTAGGGGAGTCCGAGCAGGCAGACACACTACAGCATTCACACGCAGAAGAAAGCCGCGCTCTCCTCCCCGAGCTTGGGTGAGGGCAGGCAAGGAAGCAAAATACATTGAATTCAACAGCATCCAGGATCTGAAAGGATTCTCCCCCGCCCCCCTGTGGATTCCAATGCAGGTCATGCAACTTGCAGGCAAGATGGGGGAAGGGGTATTGCGGTGCCACCAGCCTTCCCCTAGTGCCACCGACAGACAGACCCGATGTCTTGCCGTAACACTTTTTGCTGGGAGTAAACCAGGAAGAAAGGAGGAAAAGAAAAGAACATTCCTATAAAAGGCAGTTCTCCCGACTTCTCATTACACTCTGCCTTCCTTTTGCCCCAGTGAGACTTTTACACCCTGTCGCCATGATGGCCTTGTCCCCAGAATGGCATTTTGCCCTCCCGCCAGCAGGAGGGGACAGAGTAGAGACAGCCTTAGACTCTCAAACCAGATCCTACTGGCCTCAGGCCAGTCCCTGGTGTCCTTGTCCACTGGGAATCTCCCTGACACTTCTGAGTGACTTTGGGGTTCTCTGAGAGGCAGGGAGACTAAGGTGTAGCCAACACACTAGAACTTGGCCTCTCTTGGGAGACAGCAGAGGAGAAATAGGAAGCATTTCCCAGACTGCCCCAGAGGAGACAGAGTAGCTGACCGCCTATGTGAATTTAGCAGAGCTCCAACAAGGAGAAAAGCATAGTTGTATCTTAAAGGGTGCCCCGCCCAATTTTTAAAGACAAGGATGATTTTTTTTAATATTTCCTGCAAAGAAAGGATGCTATCCATAAGGCAGATTTAAAAGCAAAACTTTGGAAACCTCTTCAGAGAGTGAAAAATCAGGCTGTGAAGCAAAGGACTCTGACTGGACAAGAGGTCTTTCATTCTTGACCATGTTTGGGATGATGATAAGGTGCTAGAGTCTTGCAGGAGCTCTGAGAAGGTTTTTTTGTTTGTTTGTTTGTTTGTTTTTGTTTTTGTTTTTTTAATGCAAGTGGAAAGGGCAGAGTTCTACTTATAACCATGGACAAATGGACTTAAACTCTGGGCCTCAGCTTTCCAATCCATGACATGACCACATGGAATCAGATCTTTGCTCTCTAACTGATGGCATCCACAGTCCCTGAGAGTTTGTGATAGACAATACAATTCCTTGGGCCCCATTAGAGACTTCCCAACCAAACATTTTAATAAGTTCTCCAAGTGATTGACAGACATGGGGGGGGGGCAGCTTCAGAGTCCCTACAGCTTGAATCATCTCTGGTTCTCCACGAGCCTTGGGTGAAGGGACATTAGAAAGGAATAGGGATTCCATGTAGGTTCCCAGTAGCATCCAGTTAGAATAAATGGAACTGAGTGTCTTGGGTGCCAGCAAAGACAGAACTTTGGGGCTAGCAAGATGGCTGTCATCAAAGTATTGATCACAAGCATGAAGATTCAACACCCATGTTTTTAAAAAATGGATTTAGTAATGTGCACTGCTGGGGGTAGAGACAAGACCACCTCTGGTGCTAGCTGGCCAGCGAAATTCAGTGAGAGACCCTGTCTCAAGAAAACAAGGCAGAGAGTGATCAAGGAAAACAACAGACATCAACTTCTGGACTCCACATACACCCACATATATGTGCATAAACATGAACACACACACGGCAGATCTTTAAACTTTCACTGTCAGTGCAGCTCCTATAGTCCACAGAAAAGCAGCTAGTATTGGATAAGGGACTAGGACAGAGTCCCTGGAATAGATGCCCTCCTCTCAGTCAACAGGTGCCCAGGGCATTTGAGGCATCTTGTCATCTTGCTAAGAATGTCCTGGCTGACAAGGAAGAAGGACTCGTCACATCCTCCTGAAATCCCAGTGTGTGGCCTCTGTGTCCTGGACAGATGACTCATCTCAGCATCCAGACAATCAGGATAATCTGTCCCCATCTTCTCTGCTGCCAGATGGAGTTTCCTAAATGAGGAAGCTGGAGAGTGCACACCAACCCTGCAATCCCCCGCTGACCAAGAAGAGACAAGAAGGAACAACTTCTGTTTGTTTGTTTCACTGTACAAAATATAAAGTTCTAGAAAGCTTTCATGGCAAGCCAGATGCAAGGGCTAAAAGAAGATTCCAAGGGCTTCCAAAGGATCCAAGGAAGTCTCCAACCCTATAGGTCAGATAGGGCCACCTAACAGGGAACAGAGGTTCTGCTCCCTGTACATCTACAGAAATCAAGCGCATGCCTCTTTCTTAAAGATGCTCCAGATGTATGAATGCCTATAACTTCTGAGAGAGGACTCAAAGCAACTCAAAGTCCCTGTACCTAGGAAGGGAGTAGAAATCCAGGAAGCAAAAGATGTGGCATGCTGTCCCCAGCAACCAGTGCTTTCCAGGACATACACACACACATACACAGAGAGACAGAGAGAGAGAGAGAGAGAGAGAGAGAGAGAGAGAGAGAGAGAGAGAGAGATCACCTTTTTCACCTTGTACATCTCCTTTTCCAATGGACCCACACTTCACACTTCTGAGCCAATGGTCATATTTCTGTGATGTAGGCCAGACCCTAAGTATTGTGAATCCACCCACTATGTCTTACTCCTACAATATCAGTCTGAGCTGAGAAGCTATGCTGACCAGCTTTCTAACTTGAATAGATTTAGGACCCAGTGAGAGCTAGGAAAGGAGCAATGGTCCTGAGTGGCAGTTCAGAGGAACACTTGAGGAGGCCTGGGCTTCCAAGAACTTCTTGTTCTGAAGAGCTGTGTGGAAGAGACAGAGGGCTACTCAAGGTGCCCATGTAAGAGGTCTGGTTGGAGACTAAGAACATGCAATGCTATTCATAAAGATGGAGGGCAAGGAGAGAATTTCAGCCAAATCTGGATGCTGAAAATGAGTCTGTGAAGGTGGACAAGTTGAGCATCAAAGTAACCCTCACAAAGCAAGAAAATTTAAGCACAGGAAACCCCAGTTCAGGACCCCCACTCAAGTTCTAAAATCTTAGACAAACACCTACTGGGAGGTTGGACCTACCTATTGATCAGGTGGGACATGTCTTTGTCTCTTGCTCCTGTCAGTTGAAGAAGATTCCTTAATAGATTTCTTGGTTCTCCTGCTGATGTCTGGGTGAGCCTGCACCCTGTTTTACCTACCCTGAAGGCCAGACTCACAGCCCATGTTGGATGAAATGGATCTCCTACATCACCCAGAGTCACCCCACTTGGTACATGGATTTTCTCAGTAGAATACTCCCATTCCCAGGCCACCCCTGCATGATCATCCTCAGGGACAGGAAGTTCAGTGTTACCCAAAGCCTCCCACCTTGTTTTAAGTTGCTGTATTCCTTGGATGGTCTTCAGTTTGAAGCCTCTCTACAGCCTCCATTTCAGAGCTGATGCTGAACCCACCTTTTCTACAAGGCACAGGGCTACCTGCCTCTCTCCCACCTCTTATCTGAGCAGAGGACCTATTTTGAAGTATTTCCTATACTTCAAAAATCACAGATTTCTAGGTCTTCCCCACTCTGAATGTGGCAATGCATTCAAGTCTTCAATGGCTTTAAATCCCTCAGGCTTCAAGTGATCCAACTCTGGGGACCCGAGAAGTAGAAAGCTATAAAGAGACTAAATATAGCATCACATCACTGAGAGTTGAACTGACTTCCTATAAGTCTCTGTGACATAGGCTCTATGCCTCAATTTCCACTTCTCTGTCTTTAACTCACCAGGTGTAGTAAGGTGCTTTGAACAATGCCTGCCCTCCAGTAAGCATACTGTGTGGGCTTTTGTATTTTCCTTTTGAGAGTTTCTAAGGGCTTTACTGCCCTAGTCCGGAAGTTTCAGTAGCTGTTACCCATTGATGGTGGAACCCATTGTCTCCCCAAAGCTCACCTCGCTTACAGTTGCAGAGAAGTTCCTGGCAAGCCCATGAGTCCCACTACCAGTGGGACACTGGTAACACCCATGATGCTCTGCAACTCTATCCCTAAACCTCAGAACTGTGTGCTACCAGAGGGCATCTGACAAGTCCTAGATCCCCGTGGAAGTAGGCACAATACACAGGGCTGCATCTCCCCCTGAACAACAGATTCTTGATCCTGTCCCATGCCAGTTGTCATCTGAATAGGGAGGTGGCATTGGTCTCTATTATAGAAGACAAGCCTTGTGGAGTCCCTGTAAACTGTGAACAGTTGGGTGAGACTGAGAATTCAAGGCAGCAGAGTGAGGAGGGGCTGCACATGAGGGTAGCTGCCACCAACCAGTGTGTCATGGAAGACCTAGGTCCTGCCCCAGCAGAAAAGGAAATGCCTACTGTAGACAGCAACAGATAGATGATGTTGGTGGGTGGGGCATTCAGGAAAGAAGCTGCTCCCACTCTGTGTTCTGTTTCTCAAGTAAAATCAAAAGCCAAAGGAGTGAACTTCCCAGAAGAGTCTATGGCAGCTAGTTGACAGGAGCTAGTGGGAATAAAGAGGTGTGGGGGACTACACCAGCTTCCAGGATGACCCACACCCACTCTCTACTGTAGACTGACAGCTCTCCTGGGAACATCCAGCCATTTCCCTCTCCATTAATCCAATTCAAGGGCATCCAGAGATGTAAAGTCTTCTCTCTTCAAAAAAAAGAACCAAGATTGACAAGGGGGTAAGAGTCTACGAGCCTTCCTGATCCCTGAAGGAACGTTCCTACTACTCTGGGCTTTAAAATGTAAGTTTCCTGGGGTTCGAAATCTTGCCAAAGTCTCCATATTGACTGACCAACCTCCTCAAAGCAGTGCTGAGGACAGACAAAGGGACTCTGCAGGGAAGGTTAGGGGATAGTTGCTCTATACACCTTCTGTTCTCTCTCTCCAGGCACATGTCAGGGTTCTGTGTCTATGTCCTCAGGGACCAGGAGGATACTCGTAGGTCCAGGAGGGACAGGACCTGTAGCTGCCTGTGTCTTCTCAGGGCCTACTTTGCTGTTATCTCCAGAATAGACAACACACATTTGGGAAGGGGTGGTGGAACAGAAGCTTGAGTTGTCTGAACATTTATATAGGTCTCCGTGAAAAGTTAGGAACTGAGGACTTGCATGGAGTAGCTCACTACTGCCCCCATTCCAGAATGACAGACTTCAGCATGATTAGGAAAATGTCAAGGGGCTTCTAGAAACAGCTCAGTGGCTCTGTTCTCAGAGTCAGAAAAGGACTGGAGAGAGTAGGTTCCAGAAACAATACCTTTTGTGAACTATCTGCCTGATGCTGGTCACAGCCCAGGTCTAGCATCCCTTCTACAAGGCCTCATCCCTGCAAACAGCTAAAGCTTTCCTCTGAACCATGCATCCCAATTCAGCCCTCCTCAGCTCCTGGGGTCCTCACTGTACCCTGTTATACTTCTCTGCCAACCCTGCCCACTCCTGCTTAGCTCCCAGGCTCCTGCTCCACCATCACCACCTCCCACAACGGACCTTCTCGGCACCTGCTCCCTACTGAGAAGTCTGTATCACACCTTCCCCCTGACCTGGCCCAGAGCCTTTGGCTCAGACTGTAGAACATTGGCTTTCGGGCCCAGTTCTATACTGATCCACTCATTTAACATTGAGAACATATTGGGCCTTGTCACCTTGAGCATGCAACTTTGTTTCTCTGATCTGACACTTCCTTCTCTGTCACTTGGGGGACTAATGATCACAGGGATCAATATGGTAACACATGAAAATAGTCTGAGAACACTCAGCACTATCCACATGACAGCCACTAATCCCAGCTTACAGGATATTCCATTAGTGTGTTGCTCCTTAACCACTACCCAGCTATTCACTTACCAGATGATTCCTCAGGCATGAAAAGTCAGGGAAATAGCCTCCATGCATACCAGCCATCACCCCTCTTTCTTCTGAGGATAACTACAGTGTGTGGTTCAGCCCTAGGTAAATCCAGTTCAAACTCTCTAGCCCTTGACCCAGACATCTCCCCACCCGATGGGTACTCCCATAGCCATCTCACACACACTTCCTTGCCCTGTAGTTTAGAAGTTGCATAACAAAGGGTGCATAATCAGTACAACTCAGAATTGGACACATCAAAGCCCTCTCTTCCCTTCTTTCTACTATTCTCTGTGGTCTCCATATCAGGGTATTCCCAAACCACGCCCTTCCTCCTCAAGGCAAACCATCCCGGCTTCTGCCTCTACAAGCAGAAAAGGAATCCAAGCACTCTGAGGACCAAAGAGATTGATGCCCAAGGTCTTCAGACTCAGAAAAAAAGAGACTAGACATTTGCTAACATAACTGGGACTCAAAACTAGGAATACACCAAATCTGCTCTAATTTCCTCGCAGCTCTGACAATTACTAGGAGCAGCGTACACACATTTAAGTAGCTATCATGAGCAAATGGGGGGAAAAAATTAGCCTTATTTGCTGAGACACCAGTGTGGGAATTAGGGGAAGCATCATGTTGGGAGGAGGGGGCAGTTACAGCCTTGCTCGCCTTTGGAACTAAGAGACAGCTTCCTCCCACAGACTTTCTGCTGCGTCCTCCGCCCCCTCCCCAGCCTACAGTACCAGCTGCATTGCCTGGGAACCAGGGAACAAAAAGCCCAGCCCAGGGTGTTCAGGGATGGAGGTTGGGAAGGGAGTGAAGGTTGAAGAAGGTGTGGACCAGCCCTGCTGAGCTCTGGCTGCAGCCTGGTCAGTTCCCAGGGTTGCTGGTGAGAGTGTAGTTTGAGAAGAGGTCCTAGATGCCCAGCCTAGAAACACACATTGCAGGCACCATGGGTCCATCCAACCAACAAAGCCAAGTGACACACCAAAGCTGGGGACACTGCATGATACCTCTGTCCAGGTCTCAAGTACAAGAATTCCTCTCAGGGCTCAAGAAAGACAGGCCAGAGGTATTTCCCCCAGACACTGTCCCTGTCTCTCCTTGACAGAAGTTACCTTCCTTCTGCACAACCTCTGCCTGAAGAACAGGAAGGCCCATGTCCAAACAGCCCTGCCTGCAGGGACCCAGTGATTTTTGTAGAGACTTCATAGTATTCCCCAGGACTGTGTTTTGTGTAGTGGGATCATCCAGAGACTGTGCCATAGAGCAAGTCATCCCTACGATCCTGAGATGAAGACAGGCAGGATGACAGTGACAACGAATAAGGTGACAATTGTGACCACAAAGCAGTGGCTGTGCACAACACTTCCTATACTCCTTATGTACACCATAGTCCTTGAGTATACACAACTGCTTTGCTTTATGGATGAGAAGGCAGATTCAGAGAGGCTCAGTTACTTGTCCAGGGTCACACCACTGGAGTCCTATCAAAGGAGTCTTCAACCTAAGTCCTTCTAGACAGTAGAACCATTTCCTACGTCCAGCTGCCCCCTAGTGAGGTAAGAAGGAAAGGGGAGACCTGGCTGTGGTCTCTTGATGGAGCCAGGGCTAGTGTAGGCTTAAGCCAGGGACCCAACCTAGCCAGTCCAAAGGTCTTCCATGGATGGATCTCCCCCAGTATCCCAGTAAGCCTTTCCAAGGTTTCATCAGGCCAGCTTGCTCCCGGCAAAGGGCAAGGATTGTTAAAGTAGCCCTGGCGAAGCAGCCACATCCAATATCCTACCCAAGCATCTGTAATAAACAAATCAATAAGGAGGAGAGGAGGCGCATTAGCCTTTGAACAGGTTCCAGAGAGTTTATTTTTGATCTTACTCGAGGTGAACAAGTGTGTGCTTGAAGCCTGGGGGAGGCTATGGGCAGTGGCAGAGAGATGACGGATATAGGGATGGGACAGGGTAGGATCAGCACCTGTGGGCCCACTGGGGCGTGTGGTCAGAGCATCGGGGGTCTCCGGCCATGGGGCAGTCTGCAAGTGTGGAGCAGGGCAGGGGACCACGGAAAAGCAGGTGTGGAGGAGGCTGATACAAAAGCAGGGCACCCACAAGGGGCTGGGTGTGCATTTGCTGGTGCAGGTCAGGCAGAAAGATACAGACGGAGGGGTGTGCAAGAGATGTGCAGAGTGAAGACAATCCCTGGGACTGGAGGTATGAAGAGCTTCGTCATCAGCTTGTCTGGATTTGGAGCCACCTACACAGCATACCTCTGGATGTGTCCATAGCTTTTCTAGAGAAGTTTAACAAAAGAGGAAAGACCCACCCTGAATTTCGGCAGCACCAAGTCATGGGCTGGGAAGCCAGAATTAATAAGATTAAAAACAGGAAGAAGCCTAGCAGAGTACCAGAGTTCCTCTTTCCACTTTGTGACTGTGGACCAGCCTCACATGCCCACTGCTATGTTGGAGACTATAAGTATATATATTTTTGATATTATTGCATTAACAATTATATGATTATAATGCTAATGTTATTAATATTATATATTCTAGATTTGCAATATTGTAGACAATATCTCCTCAAGCCACAAACCAAGATAAAGCATTAGTTCCTTCCTTACATTGCTTTTGTCAAGCATTTTATCACAGCAGAAAGCAAATTTCCCAGTACAAGGGGCAAAAGAAACCCTCAGGAAAGGCTGCAAGGGTTGGGAGACTTCATTTCCCTGTGCCAGACTGAATTAGAAGCTGTGATTTTAACCCATTAGCCAATATAAGGACTAGAGAATAGGACACTTTTAATATCAACCCCACTTCCTTGACACCCACTCCTCTTGTCCTCCTCCCCACCGTCCCAGGCTGATAGTCCACTTTCCTTTCAACTTCAAAGCCCTGGCTTTCCCAGTCCTGAGACTCCAAGAAGAGCAAAGACAGTATCAAACCTTTCTGAGAGGTCAGTTTATTTATAATCCCCTCCTGCTCACACACATATCAAAAAACAATAGGAATGATAATATTACAGATAGCATAATTACACAACAGTAACATTTAAAAGGCCTTGGAAATTAACCAAACCCCATGGCTTTCAGACTCTTCCTGCCAGAAGCCTCCAAGGGCCGAAGAGGACATAGGGCTTAGGAAGAGACTGCAGCGGGCATGAAACGTCTTTAAAGACTCAGATTTTCTCTTTTAGATTCTTAAGGGTTTTTTCCATTGTATAATGTAATCGTTTATGTTTTGACCTAGCTTAATGTTTTGAAACATCTGGGACAAAACAGGATCCCCTGAAAGCTGTAAGCAGTGTTTAGGATCCTTACACCTTTGAAGAACTCTGGGGAACTGCCATATACCCCTCCAATGGAAACCGACCAATTTCAGAGAATGTTTAGTGCAAACGTCTCCTTCTCCAACCCTGCCATTTTATAGGTAAATGATCAGGCCCAAGATGACTTAATGATGTCCCGAAGGCCACCTAGAGATGACCAGAGCCAAAAGAGAAGTAATAGACTCCGGCTAGAGTCTTCAGAACCTCATGTCCCAAACCCTCCTAGCCTGTCCTAGACCACATCTCTCCCTTCTCAAATGGAAAGACACCTTTTTGGCATAACCTCATCCCATGACAGATTTTTATGACCTCATCTCTTTAAGTATCTCTTTCCAAGGAACACAAAATTCTCTAACATGACCTCATTCAAGTCTTACAAGAATTTCCCCAGAATCCAGCAGAGTACAGCACTTTTGACTGTTGATTGAATTTCTATTTATCCTGCTTCTCTTCTAAATGGATCTACAGGTATGACTTATCCACTGCACAGCTGGGAATGATGTAGGGGGCAGAGATTTCTCGGGGCCAGGTGATAAACTGAGCAGTAAAGTAGACGGGATCTCGGGTCATATCTTACTATGTAAAGGGAGCCAGGTTTTGCCCACCTGGGTACTCTGGCTTGAACCTTTCCTCTCACAGAGCTGCCTCCACTAACTTGCCTGAACTGTGAGAAAATGTGTCTGGGCTGAATTGGGCAGGAGCTGACCTGGCCTAGCCTGGGCCAGGCTGATCTGGGGTTGAGCTGGGGCCGGAGTTGGATAGGCAAAGGTTCAGAGTGTGTCTTGCTGAGCTCAGGAGCTTGAAAGGCTTCTAAAAATACCCAGCACGTTTCTTGCAGGGGGTGGGGTGGCTGATTCAGCTGACCTTTCCTAAGGATGGCCAATTTGCTGACTGTGTGCTGAGGAGCAATGGGCAGAAAAGCCTCCTGTTTTCCTCCAGCTGACTACAGGGCTGAGCTGAAACAAATCTGGAATATTCTTTCAGTTGCAGAATCCCTCCTCTCAGAAGGATCCAGGAAGAATGGAAAGAGAATCTGGTACAGTCCAGGAAACTACCAAAGGCCAGGCAAGAACTCAGACTGGGAAGCTGGAGTATAGCTCAGTGGTACAGTGCTTGTCTGACATGTGTGAGTCCCTGGGTTCAAGCACCTGCACCATACAAATCAGATGTGGTCTGTATGTGCACCTGCACCATACAGATCAGCACTTGGGAGAGAGGCAGGAGGATCAAAACCTCAAGATCATCCTCGACTATAGGAAGTTCAAGGCCAACTACATGAGACCATGTCTCAAAAAATCTGTCTGTGCCTCTACTGATCTAAGAGACCAGAAAGCCAGCACCTTTAGCATGGTAGGGAGAGACTTATTGTCACTGGGAAGAGCCAAGGGATTGGTAGCCTTCTTCATTTATTTATTCATTTTTTTCATTAATTCCTTCATCTGCTAGGCTCTACATCCTGTGCCAGCCACTTCATGTTTAGACCCTGGCAACTAAGCCTGCTTCATATGAGTAGTATTTTTCTTAACTGTGACAAGACCAGCTTTAGCTGAAAGTGTTAGCCCATGCCAGTAGACATAAAGCCGGGCTAGGGCAGGACCTGAGGATAGAAATGAGTACTGATGTTTCCTGATTTGTGCCCTTGTTATCCTGGAAGGGAGACACAGAAGCAATATAAAAGGCTAGCAGCATCCAAAGAGGCCCAGCAAGGAGCATCATGCCACTAAGCTGTCCACCACTTTCTAGCAGATGCTCCTGGCCTCCTCAAAAGTCCCAGAGATGCTCATATCACCCACAACTGAGATGGGAAGGGAGTAAGGACAACTCAGAACTCTAAGACACTCCATTTCCCATGTGGTGAGCTCTTTATTGGCCCCCTTCATTCCTAGATGAAGAACAAGATGCCCAGAGAGGTTAAGCTACTTGCTTGAGATTACTCAGCAATAAGAGTCTGCCAGATCTCAGAGCCTCACCTCTAAAACAGCCTGGAAGCAGGAGGACTCAGCAGAGGCAAAGGGAGGAGAGAAGAATCTCTGTTGTATCTCTAATAGGCAGGTGGGGACGGGGAGATGGACCAGAAGGAAAAGCGTTTGCCATGCAAAATGGGGGCCTAAGTCTGATTCCCAGAACCCATGTTTAAAAAGGCTAGACATGCTTGTAATCTCAGCTATGGGGAGATAGAGACATATAGATCTGGGGGGCTCATTGACTGTGCTGCCAAACTAGGTCCAGGCTAATGGGACATTCGGCCTTAAACAAACAAGGGGAACGGCTCCTAAGGAGCAATACCCAAAGTTGTCCCCTGATGCACACACACATGTACAATTACCCAAACACACATATATATGCCTGTATCCATATACACATAGACACACACAGAGGAAGGGAGGGATGGAGGGAGGGAGGGGGGAATGAGAAGAGAAAGAGAAAGAGAAAGAGAAAGAGGAAGAGGAAGAGGAACAAGAAGAGGAACAGGAAGAGGAACAGGAAGAGGAAGAATAGTGAATGTTGTAAGGAGAACTGGGACAAGCATGAAGGGAGAATGGTACAATCGATGGGGCAGGGGGATGCAGGAGGAGCTGGGAGATGCTTGGATGGGGCAGGGGGATGCAGGAGGAGCTAGGAGATGCTGCTTCTGGGCCAAGATGCCAGATTGAACTTTTTGCTCTATAGCTATGGAGAAACAGACTCTTCCCCCGAAGAGGGGACAGAACAGCTGACTCCAGCCTTGGCCCTGGCCTTGGGCTCAGCTGGTCCCATCCTGGAAGTAGACAGGAGCCAATGGCTAGAGCCTCCCTTGGGCTGAGCCAGGCCTTCTTCCTCCAGGTGTGGAAAGGACAGGGATGTTCTGATCTGAGAGGGTTTGTCCAGCTCCTCATGAAAAAAGAAAGAGGAAATGACAGCAAGAGGTAGAGGTTCTGGTGACTGACAGTTTGGCAAAATGTGGCTGGAATCCTTGACTCTTTCCTGCTTTAAAAACCTCTTTCATCCTAAGCTCCATGCTCATGCCAGCTCCTTCCACGACCCAACTTTACTTCCTTTAACAGCCTTCTCTGCCAACAGGCTAACCCTTGTGCACAACACGTGGGCCCTTGTCTCTGCTGTCTCCCCTATCCTTACCTTTATACGTCTTTGCACTTGGGCCCCACAGCTTCTGCCTGCCAGAACCCCACCTCTAAAAGAGCTCAGGGTATCTCACATCTTTGGCAAGCACTCCCCCATGCTAGATCCTCCTGCCAGCTTCTCAGTCTTCTATAGTTTAGACCTTCCTGGGCTGAGAGGCTTTTGCGTATAAGTCTGCCTCTTGCTGCATTTCCACAGAACCCAGAGCCCAGCTCATGTTCCATCCATGTGTTAGTCTCTTAGACATCAAGAAATTAAACCTAAAAACCTGACATCTTCTATTCTTTCCCTCCCTACCCCCCACTTCCTTCCCAGAGGAGTCTTTCTTTGGGTCCCAGGGATAGAACCTGCAAAACCAGCAGGGTGATCTTTTGATACAGTCAAGTGAAGGCCTGTGTGGTAGAACCTTGCCTTGTCTTGCCTTGGGGAATGTCATTTGACATTGACGGTGGGAATGTGCTAAGCCCAACATCAACTTTATCTATCCTAGAAGAAAAGGGTATTTGTGAGAACATGACCTAGGTACCTAGAAACCACAGGAGCAAGAGTGTTTACAGGGCTGAAGGCTCAGCCTGAGCATATAGCAGCAGCTCCTCCTCCTCCTCCTCCTCCTCCTCCTCCTCCTCCTCCTCCTGCTCCTCCTCCTCCTCCTCCTCCTCTTCCTCCTCCTCCTACTCCTCCTCCTCCTCCTCCTCCTCCTCCTCCTCCTTCTCCTCCTCCCTTTTTCTCTCCCTCTTCTGTCCTACCCAGGACAGCCCAGGATTCTAGGTTCCCCTGTAATATTAACAAGCAGAAAATGCCAGGTTGATTTAAAGATTGATCAGAAGTTCTAGAGGCGATGACGAGTTACCAGATGAGAAAGGGCATAGAAAACTCATCACAATGAGACGAAGAAGCCCCTTAGTTAGTACTGGGCTCTGAGAGGGCAAGATGACACCCAGTGCTGACAGAGCATCAGTCCTTAACATCTGTCTCCAGATGTCTTTAGCTTAGGGTCAACTGTAAGACTGGCAAGGAGACAAGGGGAGAGAAAGCTAGGACCCTAGCTAAAGTAACCAACTTGTCCTGGTTTGCCCATTACTTTACATATTTAGTATTGGAAGTCCTATATCCAGGGAACTTCTGCACCTAGAGGAAAGCTGGTGATAGGCCAGGTCTCTCTGTACCTGCTGGAGCCTCATACTGCAATAGGAAAGGCCTGTGAAGCCACCTGCCACTCCTCTGCAGGTGTCCATGCTGAGGCTTTAGAAAGGCTGTCTAACTTGTTCAAGGTGACATAGCTCACACAGGAAGACAGCCTTCTTCCTGGGAAGGAATTAGGAGAGACATAGCTGGAGCCTTCTGTGGGCCAAGAGCACTGGAATTCTGCTGTTGGCCTTGTTCTTATCCAGAGGCCTAAGGGAATTCAGCTTAATTAGTAGTCAGACCTCAGCAATGAACTTAGGTACAGCACCATAGGGCCAATGGGAGAGGCGGGACTCTAAGGCCACTGACCTTTACAGCTGTTTGAATTTACAGCTAAGTGGCCCTGAGGAAGGTCCAGCATACAGAAGGATGGAGAAACCCACTTGCTCTTGGTCTGTGAGACTTGAAAAGAGATGTGTAACTTTAAATCTGTCCTCTATCTCCACCCTGGACTTACTGGTCTCTGGGGAACTGGCTTTCTCCAACCACACAGTGTCCGCTTGGTACTCATCCCAACATGGGTGGAATCACTCCAGGTCTTGTTTTCTCTAGGATGATGACCTCGGTTTCGTCAATGGCTTCTCAAGTGAGCTTGAGAATCTCCCTATCCTGCTTGTTTCCCTTGGCGTTCATGCCCAGCACATCGTGCCATTTAAAAGATGGCTCTGGAGCTGGGAGATAGCATACATACTGGAGACAAGCAGACGGAGAAGGAACAAGGTGAAGGTTTCAATATGAGCTGCTACTAAATAAATCCCAAAGTAGTTCCCTAGAACATCCCAAGCGTCGGTGGCCAGAACTGCCCAGACCTCAGCTCTTACTCTGAGCTCCCCCTTCACTCATTTCTGTCTGCTCTCAGGGTTGAAGCACTGGGGTCTTTGTATGGGCGGCTGTGAAGTCTCACCTCCCTCCCACAGACCATTTTCCGACTGAACTTTGCTTTTATCCCAGCTACCCCACGCATCCTTCATTAACCACTTTATTCTGACTCCAGATGTTTAAGGATCACACAAATTATCTACTCCATTCCCATTTCTCTTAGCCATAGTTCTGACTGTCCTGCCTCCTACAAGCCCTCAGTAAAACCAACACTCAGCCGAGTTTGAGTCTTCGCCCAGGAAAACAACCAGCAAAGCCATTTCAATGCTTGTTCATGTACCTACTTAGATAATATTCCCTTCTGGATATGCACACTGAGACCCACCACCCCAGGGCCTACCAAACAGACTCATCTTTCCATTTTCTCCCTGGCCAATTCCAAAAGACCACCCATTTTCCCGATCTCTGCATGCCTAGGGAGCTAAGCCAGTATCCCCAGACTCTACAGCTAGACACCAGACTTTTTTTTTTCCCCCCAATGGCTTAAGGAGGCATATTTGCAGACAGGAGATTTTTGGGATTTAGAAAGATGTACCAAATACATGATGGACATTCAGTAGATACTCACGCAGTGAAGAAAAGGAAGTCCCTTCAATAGACAAGTGTGAAGGTCATAGCTGCAGCTACGTGAGCCTCCAAGGTCTACCCTTCCTATTAAGCCACTCTTGAAATTTCTATGCAGAGGAACTGGCTGAATTCCTAAATCTATCCAGAGGGTAAATCCAGGAGGAACATCTGAACTCCTCCATCCATGGATTCATTCACTCCATCATTTATTCATTTAGTGAAGCACACACTGTGTGCTGGACCTTCTGTAGGCACACATGATTCAGAAGCAGATTGTAGAATGACCTGTAGGACCCCCTCCACTCCGCTGATTAGGCAGCTCCAGAAACAATTGTCTGCATTTCTATCCTTCCTAGCTGCCCAAATGGGGTAAAGTAAAGCTTGTTCTGAGTTCACAAGGGAAAGAATCTTTACTCCTCCTTGGAAGGGGTACTGTTTTAGAAAGGACAGAGGAAAATGTCTATTACCAAGTTGTTCCACTCTGCACCTGGTTTCCAATTCCTAAAAGGAGACCAGACTCTAAGGGCTGCAAAGCTTGGAGACAAGAAATAGCAGCATTCTCGTAGCACCTCCAGTGTCCCAAATCAGCTACTAAGTTCCTATTGTCAGAGCTTTGTCATGTCTGGCAGAGCCTTTTCCTGTAAGACAGAACAGCAGTTAGCTCCAAGTCCTCCAAGGCCCCAGCTGGGCCTGGGCTAGCATCTAGCACCACCTACCGGCCACAAAAAGAAGAGCAGAGGCCAAGCTACTACCTTTCCCTAAGACTCCTTAGGGCCTTTTGTCAGGCATGGCTGTTTCATGCTCCTCAGCTCCTGGTCCTTCCTTTCTCCACCTACAGGCAGTAGGCAAACTCCAAAAGGGACAAGAATGCCCCCAATAGGAATAAGAAACCATATAACTAACAAGAACAGTGAGATTACAGCCAGAACCTGTGTCTGGGAGAGGACAGGAGACAGCAAGAGGATAGACTAGGCGAGGGAAGGCACAGACAGTAAGCATAGGCCAGTGGATGATGGTCACAACCAGTCACAGTGGAGATATGAGGACACTCAAGACTTATGTAGGGTCTTACTAAAGAAGTATTCAAGGTCCCAGGAAGCAATCACATGTCCCCATTACAGGCCAACAACTGAGAATACTCTCATTCTAAACCAACTCCCAAGTCTGTACCCAGATGCTTCTGGGTAGTCACCTGCATTCCTCTGGTCTCAGAGAGCTGGCATTTACCCAGAGATCACAGCTGGAGCCAGGCAATGCCTTTCTTGGTGCTTCTCTTGGTTCTGTCTGCTCCTAGTTGAAGATGGCAATGAGAAGATTGGAAAGAGACCAAGAGAGAAGGAACGGGGGGGGGGGGGGGGAAGGGTTTCAACATGAGGTGATATTAAATTAATCTCCTGCCAGTTCTCCGTATGTCAGACTAAACTTTGATTAAGCATCCTTCGGTTTTGAGTCACTGGCTAAGGAATGTCTACTCAGTGACAGTTTCCTGGGTACTAGAAGCTGACAGGCCTGCTGGTCCATATTCCTTTTCTTCCTCCAAAGGCACTCCAAAAGGTGCCCATCTGGCCTGATAACAGAGAAAGAGAAGATAGTGCTTTTGATAAAAGTTTGGGCTTTGAGATCAAACAGATCAGCTGCTGGCTTGGAACAAGCTTTTTCTGAGCCTTGGGCATCTCTAAAACCCACGGCTGATTTCACCTCCTAGGATCAATGGAGAATAAGTGCTTACGTGACTTAGCACAGTACCTGGAAGATGCTCCATAAATATTGGCTAGAAAACAAGAAAAGAAAGAGGACCTTAGCTGCTGTTGCTGAGGCTCCTTGCTTGGAATTCCAAGGCATAGCTCTGAAGCCTCCCCCAGCCAGCTCTCAGCCTCCTGTAGGGGAGGGAAGAAAGGCGGGGGTGGGGGCCTGTTCTCACCCAGGGAAGATTGCTCTAGGGGTGGGTGATGACTGTGTGCCTCACCCACCCACTGGGGAAGGCGCTCAGCGAGTGAATGGAAAAAGCCAGCACCCCTCTTGACTGCATTCATTATTCAAAACTTCCCACAGCCTGATGCCTGCCCTGGAGGGTGTTAAGGACCAGCTATGCACCAAGCAGGTTCCCCTGCCTGAGATGCAGGTAGCATAGCTGGGGCGCAGACCATGAAAACTCTGGTTCTCAAAAAGTCCAGGTGATAGTAATGACTGAGTAACTAAAGAGGGGCTGGGGCTTTCCGGAGACCTGGCCCTGATCAGTGCATCTGAGTTTTCAGTCTGCCTGTAACTCCCACTCAGGGCTTGTTCCGAAGACCTTACCCCTCTAGCTTATTCTCAGGTGTCTCAGTGGCTGGTGCTGCTTTGAAGCTAAGTTTAAGTCTACTGCAATTGACTTCAACTTAAATTTAAATACAAGCACCAGAGTACAGTGGCTGACAACTATCACATTAGACCTGGCGTATGTATGGAAGGGCCTTCCTCAGCAACAGTGTTGCTGCTCTGAGTCTGCTGCAGAGTACTGGCCACATCAAGGAGAGAGACATGGTGGGGAGGGGGGGCTGCCTGAAAAAGCCCAAGAAGGCTTCAGAATTTGTAAGAACTTGAAAATTAATAAGGAGAGAGTTTTCAGTGCCACCACACCCCACCCCAGGTTCCAGAAGACCCAGGGTGTTCTGTGAGGGAGCAAGTGGTTGTCTCAGGTCCTCACTGATGAGAGAGCACAGGAGGAACCGCGGCTCTCAGAAGACGGTATTTTTGAAAGCCAGCCTGGAGGAGGAGGTGGAGTAGAAACAGAAGCTGAGGATGAGCACTAAACTGAACCTCCAGTGGTTTTTTTTTTCCTTAAGGACCATGATCTGTTCGCCCACGGACACCCCCTCACACATACACACACACACACACACACACAGAGTATCTGTGTCACTCAGGATGTGGGAAAGTGGTTTGGCTTCGGTTGCGTGGGGTAGGGGCAGCGGGGGGGGGGGGGGGAGAGCAGCGTCTGCGCCAGGGAAGGAGCCTGAATAATTTGATGGCTCCTCCGAGAAGCATCCATCAGAGTAGTGAACAGATGGCCCAGCAAAAGGGGTTAAGTAAAGAGATCGCTGCGAGAAGTCTTGTCACTCTCATCAGAGTGGAGCAGACTTTTAGTAAGTCCGAAATAGCAAGTGCCACACAGGAACCAGAGCCACCTTCCCTTTTTCCCCAGCCCCACTCCCAACTGATGCACAGGCTCCAGGTCCTCTCTTGTGGACTTACAGAGACTTTCTGCAGCCTCTTTCCAGGGGAAGTTTGTGGCTCTGCCTGCTGGATCAGGGAAATAGCAATAACCTTGAACGTAGAGGGGGTATCTGATGGGGTGCACTTACAGTCTACCCGATGGACTCACGTTTCTGGGAACCAGGGACCCTCGTCCGTGTGCTCCAGTAGGTCTTGAACTTCGGACTTTGCTGTTATACTATACTCCCTCCCATGTCCTGTCTTTAAGGGGACCTAACAGGTACCCCTTCCTATGCCAGTCAATTTGGGGTACAGAAGACTAATACAAAACAAATCAAGTCCGGAATCTTTGGTGCCAGCAGGCTTGTATTCACCCTCCTTTCCTCCCATCTGTCTGCAGTGGCTCTCTCTTTTCCACCTTTCCTCTGCCTCTCCCCTCACATTCTTCCCTAGACTTCTTTATATTTCTTTACAGGTCCCAGGATCCTCATGACAACCAAGTCCATTCCTAAGCTGTAGGTCTAATCTGAACTTCACAAGGCTACCCATTACTCACCTCTCACTTCTCGGCTTCCAGCTCTAATGGAGACCAGTCCTTCCTCCCAGCTCCCCTTTCGGGCAGAGTCCAGGAATGGCCCTGGCTATTCACATACATACACCAACCAATACCTTGTTTCCTTGCCTGCAGCTTCTGCCCATTCTTACCTTTGACCTCTTCCAGGGACTCCATTCTGAGGCAGCATCAACAGCTCATTCTAGAACTTTCTTTTCAGTTTCCCCAAAGTCATTATCATAATCCTAAGGTGAGTAACCTGAAACCATATCTTTCCAATACATTAGACTCATTCTTATACTGTGTTATGTTTTGGCCTATAAATCACAGATTTTTTTTATGAGAATACACACACACACGCACGCGCGCGCACACACACACACACACACACACACACACATACACATCATGGAAGATTGAAAAAAGCAAAACCTATCACCAGCCTAGCCAGACTTCCCTCCAGAACATAGTGAGGAACCATCACTGCCCCAATGTGAAGAGATGGTTACAATTCTGACAGAGGAAGAAAAGGTGAACACATGTTTCCAAAATTGCCTCTATAGGGTCTGTTTTTGTTAGAAACATCTTGCCTGGGGCATGTTGACTTTAGTTATTGACATTTAGGGCAGGATGAATCTCTGTGGTCAGCTGCCCTGTACAACACGGGGTCTTTAACAGCATCCATGGACCTTACCTTCCAAATTCGAGTAGCACCTCCCTTACCTGAAGTGACCATGAAAAACGTCACCAGTCGCTGCCAAGTGTCTCCTCCAAATGACACTTCATTGAGAACACTGAAATGAACACAGATTGTCTGCATGCACCAAGGAGCAGATCAGCAGCTCCACACAACCTTTAAAGCTCTGAGCATGGAGAGTCGTTCTCCTGGACTTAGTGGGCTGTTTTCCATCTCTGGACCCAGGATTTTGGCACTTGGCCTCAAGAGCGAGGATGATGGCTCATGTACATTGGGCTTCAGCATCTTCCAGGCACAGTGCCACAGTGTGCATCCCCTGTGCAGTCATGTTTACTGTGCCAGAGGAAGAAACCCACTGCCCTTCATTCTACCCCAACACGTATGTATTCGCCTCTTGGCTTCCTCTTTACAGAGATGAATGGAAATGCAGAATAAACACAAAGACCTATAAGTCCAAGTGAACAAGACACTTGCAGATCCTTAAGGATCCACATCATTTTCAATTGTGAGTTCCCCTCTGCCTACTTGTCAGGAATATAACCTTAGCCCTTCTGGGGGCTTTCCTCAGTCCCATTTTCCACAAGATCCTGGGTTTTAAGTTAAGTCAAGACATGCTGCAGGGACAGACAGTGTGGAATGCTGTCAGCCATCTGTCCATTTGGATTGCTACCAAAGCATTCAGTGTTACTCTGTCTAGACCATTTAGGTCTGACGGCTTACTACTTCTGCACAGTACTTAAGACAAAGCTACCCATGGTCCCAATAGTATTCTGTATTTTCCAAAGAGGGCCACAGCAATCTCTCTTATGTCACATATCCATCACAGTAAGCCTTGAAACCCCCCCCTTCAAGAGATGAAGCCTTGTGCCTATGGCAAAAGTGACACTACGTGGCTCTAAAAGGACTTAGAGACCTGTCTCTTGGTTGTTCCCAGATCCTAAGTCCCATACTCTAAGGATGCCCAACTAATGACACAAGGATGACACATACAGAGGCCCCAGCTGAGACCTGAGTAGACAGACCGCAGAAACAACAGGCTTTGGATAATTCCAGTGTGTCACCGATCAGCTTGTCACAGATGTTGGAGGATAGAGACAACACAGTCCTAATGTGCTCGTTCTTCACTCCTGACCCTCCAGATCCATGGGCACAGTGCAGTAACTGATCTATATTTGGCACAGACTGTGATGTATCAATGGCAGGTGGGATTCCTGTCTGCCCACATGCTGCTTTCAGACACTGCTGCCAGGGTCTCAAGAGGAGAGAACCAGGCATGAGTCCACATCAATCAAGAATCTGCATGCAACTCTACTCTCTTCTGGCCCAGGGATCACTTTCCAGCACCACATGGAAAGTCTAGCCTTCAGATTCTAACTATTCCATGACACTGGGTTTGCACCCAAACATCTTTTCCTGCCTCTTTTTCTCTCTTTTCTTCTATAACTTGCCTGATGGTACATGGGCATTCTAATTACAAAAGTGGATACATTGTGTAGGCTTTTCCATTTCCTAAGGGAGCACCAGGAGTCAGTGAAAGGCACCCATTTCAGTGGGAGAAGGTAAAAGGAAAAAATATCAATTGGCAGGGGAAGGAGATGTGTAGATTATTTTTGGCAGTTTTATTGAGATGTAATTCACACACCACACAAGGCAGTGATGTAAAGCATATAATTCAGTGGGTTTTAGTCTAATCGTAGAGATGGGCTACCATCAGTGGTCCATTTAGGACATGATGATCATCACTCCAAGAAGGAACCTCACTCACATCCTTCAGTCATCACCTTTTGGAGCACCCCCAAGTTCCTACCCCCATGTTTGACAGCTACATTCTGCCTCTGAATTTGTATAGTCTGGATATTTCCCACAGATGGGACTGTGTAACACAGGGTCCTTTGTGACTGGCTCTTTCGCTGAACAAAATACCCAAGGTTCCTTGTGATGATTAAGCTTCCTTGTTGACTTGACTGGATTTGAAATCACCTAGGAGGCACACCTCTGGGTATGCCTGTGAGGGTGCTTCCAGGGAGGATTTAACTGAGAAAGGGAGACCTGCCCTGAATGTAGTAACATCATTTATGCACTGGGGGCCCAGACTAAATACAGAAAAAGAGTGTGTGGGGTAGAGTGGAGGAGGAGCTGAGTGTCAGCATGCATCTCCCTGCTTGCTGACTTCAGACCCAGTGATCAACTGACTTCCACTCTTGCTGCCCAAAGCTAGACCAGCTCTTGTTGCTACACCTTTCTTGACATGGACCATGTTCTCAAGCTCCAAAGTCAGCCAACCTTTCCTTAAGGCTTTGTTTCGACAATACCAAAAGTAACAAATACTTTTATCCATGTCGAGTCAAATATGCAGATGAGTATCGTAAGCCAAGAAATCCCTTTGGCTTCCTCCTCCTTTATCCTAAATTGCATTGCAGAATGTGAGGTCTTATAAAAGGATAAAACGCTCCACATCTGACCTTTGAAATGAGAGCAGAAGCTGAGCACCAAATATGTGCATCACAAATCCAAAGTGAAAAGGCATTAGAGATCCTAATGTCCCAATGACACTAGCCCTACCTTTGTGTGTGCGTGTCTGCTTTTCCTCTGTGATTATCCTGCCACGAGTGTGCGTGCATGTATGTATGTGTGCTTGCACGCATGTGTACATGTGTGTGTGTGTGTGTGTGTGTAATATACTTTTTCTTTGAACTCTACAAGTTCCCATGTGAACATGCTCTACCCAGTTCCCATGAATGCAGTCAGAAGGTAAGCAACAGAAAGAAAGGCCAGTCAGAGCCCTACCCCAAAGAGGATCTCTAAAACAGTGTCTAGGACAAGGACTTAATTCTCAACATTGCTAGAGTCGGTGGGGCTGTGAGCAGACAGAGTTTAGGACCCAGTATCAAGTGCGGGCAGCAGTGGGAGCTGCCAGTGGAGAGTTTGTGGCTGGACTAAGAAGTGGATGAAGAATAGTCTGGAAAGGAGCATGACCATCAATGAACCACAAAGCCTTTTAGCATCCATTTGCAATTGCTGCTGAACAAACAATTGCAAACATACCAGTCACTAACTGGGGGCTTGTGTCTCCGGGGACAGCCTTGAACTCCAGCCAGGAGCCCCATCCCCAAACAAAGGAAAGATGAGGTGCCCTCGGCCCCACCTTGGTCTCTGCAGCTAATTCCAGACCTGGAACATGGCAGTTCTCCATCCCCCAACACCCAGGTTTTCTCTAGTCATGTCAGCAAAGAAGCAGACCCCAACATCTTTAGCTCAGTAGGCCATGGTCCAGCCAGGGGGGCTCTGTGATGAGTGGAGATGTGTTTCGGAGCTCTTGTCTTGATAACAACTGCTGAGATAGCAACTTGCAGAAATCAGATCCTGCTTATCAAACCCACCCATCCTTGACGGGGAAAGACATGGTTCCTCTACATCAGTGATCACACAACACGTTCTGCTCCCCTAAAACAGAGGACAACAGGGCACACTGCTTAGAGAGCCCTTCATTTGCAGAAGCAGTAGAACTGTCCTTTCTCTACCATTGTTTTTCTCATTCACTCACTAGGGTACCAGGTGTGAGGGTCGGCTCAGCTAGCCTCCTTTTGATTGAGAATAGCATCTACCACTAGGCAAAGTTCCGTGTCACGTAGAGAGCTGTCAACTCATGGGAAGGAACAACAATTAAAAATTAGAGCCCCATATCATCCTGTGCCTGCTTTAAGCCCCTGAGCCACTTGACCCTTCTGGCTCACCGTCCAGATGCAGAGGCTGTGGTAAGGTGGGAGGTCTCTCAGTTAGGAAGGATGCAGCTTTGTGGGTACCAAACATCAATCCCTTCCATTCCTCCAGCTGCTTCTATTTCTCACCTGCAAAGCCAAGCGGTCTTATAAAGAATCATTTAGTTGGAAGCTAAAACATAGTAGCTGTCCATTAAGATCTTGACTCTGAATGTGCCAACTCTCCAGTGCAAGAGAACAGAAAGGACAGGCAGAGAATCTGGAAGTAATGAAGAGGAGACTAAAGATATCTCTGCCTTGATTCCATGTACCTTCCAGATGCCATGAACCTAGCAGGAAGAAATGCCACCTTGCTACAAAGCTGAACCCCACTGGCTCCCCTCCCCAAGGTCCTGATGTCCTCCCCTCCCCCACAGCAGTGGGGTCTGCCTGTTTATTTGCTGAGCCTTGGTTTAACAATGCACTGTTTTTATGAGTTGTGCTGTAGTTCTTGGTAAAGCACTTTAATCCACTTTAATGCCTCTACCCCGCTCCTCCGTGACAGCCTGGTGGTTACTCTAATGCACCCCTCTCACCTCAGGGTTACTAATGAGGTCAGAGGGAACGCAATATCCCAACTGAATAATTCACTAATCAGATGCTACAGACTCCAGTGGTAAAATTTATTTCTGACACCTAAACGGCAAATGGCTTTGTGGACACACTCCCTCCGTCTCTTTGCTCCAGAGCTATTTCTGCTAAATGGAGGGCTGCTGTGTTTGCTTAACAAAAGAGCTCTGGTCTGCCCACAAACATATCTCCTCATCTGGGGCCTTGTATGTCTTCAGGGGATGGGGTTGTAGAGATTGGAGACCTCCATGGGGCTCAAACCAGCTAGAGGGCTTCCTCTCCTTCTCTGACAGATGGTGATCCTGAACTTACCTCCCCACCCTCATGCTGGGGATGGCTGTACCTTAGACCTATGCACCATTGTGAGATGCATCCCCTCAAGAAGCACCTTGCCAATGTGCACACACCTTCTACACCATTTTTTTTTTTGAAAAGACACAAATGTTATAAGCCACTCTCTGTTTTCAGGAGTTCCCAGACCCCCGTAAAGCCTCATATTCAAGATAAGATGTCTGCACTCTGTTTGACTAGCTCATTGCCTTATGATTCCACACTAGGCATCCATGTTCCTCACTTAGAGACTGGAGAGAAGTAGCCAGGCATCTCTAATCTCTTTGCCTACTCTGGGTATCTCTGCAGCTCAAGCCAAGTCCTCCAAGGGATATATATGTCAGCCCAGCGCAGAGAGTGGGCCTCTTATGTGGATAGACAGCTACCTCCAGTGAGAGAACCAGCCCCTCAGCCTCACACACCTCTCCTTTAATAGCCACAAGGCCACATGTCCATCTTCAGAATCTACATGTCATCTCTTCAGCTGTAGGTTTAGACTGCAGCCATAGTGTCCCCAGAAATGAGAGCAACCATCCTGGATCTAGAACATTCCATACTCTGAAGGATTGTGGCAAATTTTGTTTTACCTCCTTCAGGCGACCAGTGCCTCACACAAATAAAATGGAGGTCCTGTGGTTGGGTATCAGAGTCATGAGAGCCCTCTGTGCTTCTTCCTGTCTTCCGTGGTCTAACCTTCTGCAGCTCCAGTGCTCTAACCAGGGGACTCTATCATTTGAATTCAATTACTTACAGAATAGCATGTGCAGAGGTACTAGAGAAACGAACCTGGTAACTTTCAAGATTAGAAACAGTAAGTCAAAATCATCTTCACACTCTCAAACAGACCCCAACAATCAGACCTTTGTGCTAACAGAATTAAAATTCCAAGCATCAGGCCCTTCCTCAGGGTGTCATGCTCTAGCCACAGGAGCTCATACAGGAGCAGCCTTGACAAGTGCAAAGAGTCCTAGCCTATGACAGTATGCTCGGGAGAAGGACCTGGAGGGGTACTGGCTGCCTGAAATAGCTGCTGAGTGGACAGAGACACTGTTCTCCTCAGCGTATTTTATAAAGCTGTTCCCATGCTGCCGGAAGCTGCCGGAAGCTGCCGGAAGCTGCCGGAAGCCACCTGAGCATTTCGCTTCTCCAGCCACTCCAAGGTACTGGAGTTGCTCAGCAGCTAGTGAAGGAAGGGACCTCTCTACAGCAAGCACAGGATGTGCATCAGTGAGGCTGGCAGCCTGGGAGATATTAATTGCCTGTCCCTAGCCTTGTCACTCCCTCCTCAGCTTCATTTATTCACCCTGCCCCTCCCTAAGAAGATAAATGGGCCTTTCCTCCAAGCCCCAAAGCCCCAGAGGCATGAGGTCCTGGCTGAATCATGGGTGCCCTCTAGGTCACAGGTCTCCTGTCTGCTTTCTGTAAACAGAGGCAAAGGCGGCAGCTCCCTGGCAACCCTGTGAGAGCCACCCTGCATGACAACAGAAGCGGCCCCCTACTTGACCCCCATCTTCTGAGGTATGACCCTGCTTTGCATTCTGAGGTTAATTTAGGAACACCTCCTAGACTTGCTCCTCAGAGCACTGCACCAGCGTGAGGTCTTGCAGTGCTGATTCCAGCAGATTAACACTGCAGCTCTAGTCCTGAGCCTGGCTATTCGGGTGCACTGTGCCCAGCAGCAATAGTACCCAGGAACTGGCAGCAGCACTCTGGATACAGCTCTGGGCAGTATTCTGAGCTGCTGTCCTTTCTAGAATCCACCTAGTCACTCTCTTTCCTCTTGGTGATCAGCTCTAAACAAGGGGGCTTTTGTCCTCTCGAAATCAAAAGTGAATGAATAGTCCTTGCCCTAACACCTATGGCTCCAAGGCCCTTCCTCTCAAAAAAAAAAAGCAAAGGAAGTGAACACTTGCTGAATCATTTCCATGATGGTACTAAGAACTATGCCCAGGACTTTCATCACTGACATCATTCTACAGATTAGGAAAATGTGACTGTGTTATGCCCCACAGGTCACCTGTGCTTCTATAGACTTTGCTACCTTATTCAGTTCAAGAATAAGGAGCAACTGAGTCCTGAGGATTTGGAAGGCTGGAAGCATGCTCTGCAATTAAACAAGATAGGACCTCACCTAGCATATCCATAGAGGCCCACAAGAAGGAAGGGTTTCATCAGGATCTTCACCTCCAGAATACACACTCATCCTGGGGAGAAATAGCTCCCAGGCTACCACAACACAGACTCTCAGGAGGAAGGGGTGGAACCATGGATAGGGACAAACAGGGCCCCAAGAGGAGAAATCCTCACTCCCTATCTGAAAGGTCTTGGGAGTCATTTTATCCTGTAACCCTTGAGCCTGTCTGCATTGTGGGAAGGACAGAACTAAGTGTTCCTTCATATGCCCCTTAAATTCTGTTATTCCACATGGAGGCAGGGGTCCTCTGTATAAGAAGGTGATGATGAACATGACCATGAATGACCAAGATGCTTAGGACAGTAATAATAAGATAGAAGAAAGATATGAAGTAAACGGTACACATAGGCATATGCTGCCCATGTATTACGCGCTATCTTATTTTACTGCTACATCATTTACATCAATTCTGTAAAAACAGATCATATTTCCATATCACAGATGAAAAAAAGAAGATTTTCCCAGGACCACCAATGAGATACTGTGGAACCAGAAATCCAAGCAAAGCTTTCCGTCTCTGGGAACTGATCACAGCCACTTCAAGAAGCCTTTGTTTATGATGCTACACATAAGACTTGGCCAGACCCTGGCCAGGCTGTCTTGAACCCTAGCTTCAAAAAGGAGTGAGACATGTTTTGCCCAGAGGAAAAGCAGCGTTGGGTTTAGAAAGCTGGATTCCATGTCCATTGATTTTGATCTGTTCCATGGTTCAATTTCTATCCCTAAAATGGAACCAAAACTCAAATAAAAAATACCCCTACATACACACACACACAATCTACAAGTGCCTGTCATAACTCAGTATAAGAAAGATTGTATTAGTTACATTCTTGGGGCTATCACCAAATACCTGATAGAAGCAATTTCTGGAAGGAGAGGTTAATTTGAACTCTTGATTCAAGGTGCACCTCTCATCATGTGTGAGGGGAGGCATGGCAGAGCCATTGCTTGTTCTGTGAAGTCAGCCAAGAAACTGATAGCTTAGCCTGGAAGCAGGACTGGCCTAGCATCCTACAAGCACTACATCAACCAGCTTCACACAACGGCACCACCAGCCAGGAACCAAGTATTCCAACACGTGACCTGTGATGAACAGCTCACAGTCAGACCATAACAGAGGAATCAAGGAACAAATGGTCCCCCTGGAAGGATGATCCATAAATGTGAAGTTGGAATTTTGGATTCCTCGTATTTCCAGACCCTCAGAATGCCCACACACTGACTCAGTTTCTCCCTCTAGGTTGTCCACGTAAAGACACCAACTCGGGAAGATACAGACTCTTCTCCACTGGCTGTTTATACATTCTGCTATTCATTTGGATTCTGTCTGATCACTTATCTGTACACAAACTCTCTTCACCCTTTGAGAGGGTTAATTAACTCAAAATTCTGCCCACCTATACCTCCATTCTCCCCCCACACCCATCTGTCTACCTACTAATTTATTACCATAACAGATTCACCCATTTATCCATACACCCATTCGCTAGATATCCTTTCATCCATTCATCAGACCCACAAGTCCATCTATTTAGTCAATCATTGGCTCACTCATAACTGTAATACCTCCACCTGCCCATCTCTACATCCATATATTCAAAAAATCATATATACGTCTTCTATCAATTCATCCATCCATCCATCTGCTCATCAGATTATCCATCCATTTACCCACCACTCCATTTATTTATCCATGCAGTCATTTCTACATTCATCCACTAACCTATCTACCCTCTCAACCATCCATCAAAATATGCCCCTATTCATTCCTCTATGTATTAATTTACCCATACATTTTGTCCATCCTGCCATTCACCTGTCCATGAAACTACTCTCCCATCTACCTACCTACAAATGTATCTGTCAACATGCCTGCCTCCTCACCTATCCATGTAGACTGCCACTAGGTCTCCACCAGGTCCTGGCCAACTACTACTCTCTATTGCAGGCTCTGTACTGTGTACGAAAGATAAAGGGGTGAGTGACTCCCCAGTTCTGTCCCTGAAGAGGCCATATTACAGCAGATGAGAGTGACACAGAAGCATGCAACTGCAGTGGCGTTTGATGAGGAGTGGGAGAATGTGCAGAAAGATGTGGGGTTTATAGGGAGGGCCCTGTGGACATCAGACTGTGGAGGCAGGGAAAGGCTTCTCCAGCTGATGGCTGACCTGGGTTTCAACAGGTGGTGAGGATGTGGCAAAGTGAGAGGAGCGAAATAGTTCTCAACCAGGTGTGATTTCACCCTTCAGGATACACGTGGCAATGTTTAAAGACACAACTGGGTGGAAGAGAGACAAGTACCACTAGCAACCAGTGGGCAGAGCCCAGAGATGTTGCTAACTATCTTACAGTGCACAGCACTGGCCCTACCAAAAAAGCAAAGAGGATTCCAGTAGAGGCAAGTGTGAGAAACTGAGACACTGAGACGCAGCTCTAGAAGGACTCTAGACGTTTGGGGTGGATGTTAGAAGGACTCTGGATGTGTGGAGTAGGTGTTACTAACGGAAGAGGAAGCAGTGAGAGAAAAGCCCCCGGGAGGTTAGCAGGAGCTAGATCAAAGATTGCAAACAACACTCTTAAACATTAACCTGAAGGAAGCTCTAGGCTGGGAACTGGGGACTCAGACATTAACTGCATGCAATCTCTTCTCTTCAGAGTACTGCAGTCCCAGTGGGGAAATGTCTTACTTTTGTGAAGGGAGAGAAATATCTAGAACAAAGATTCAACATATGCCTGTCACTGTACTGGGGCTTTTAGACATATTACTTCATGTTCCATTTTCCAGAGACAAGAATACCAAGGCTAAAAATAAGGTTATTGGCTTTTGTCTGTTTGTTTGTTTTTTAGTGGTTTTCATGAACCCCGGACCAAATCTAGTTGACCATTTGCTCTTTTTATTGAAACCAGGCAAATGAGCAAAGCAACAACAAAATAAGACCTGTCACTAGGTCACATTGTAAGTAATATGCCGTCCTTACCACCCAGCCTGATGACGTGAGATGGTGGACTCAAACTGTAGTGAGGGCTACGGTGGAGAGGATAGTTCACGGTGCTCTGGGGGAGAAGACACCACTTGGCTTTGAGAGAAAAGTAACCAGACAAGCAGGAAGGATGGGGGCGCCAGGACAGCAGAGGCTGTCAGGTTCTGGAAAGTCTGGATAGGAGACCACCAGGAGAACAGTGGGAAGGAGGCAATCCCGTTGGGAGCCCGGTGCAGAAAACTTGAGAAAAGAAAAAAGTGTATACAGACACAGGAAGCTAACATGGGGACCCTGCAACATTTATCTGCAGCTGCAGAAGAATGCAGAGGAAGAGAGGAGAGGAATTATGTGTTTTGAATCTGAGTTTTACATGTATTCCTGATCCTTCTGACTAGTGAAACAGCCCCTCCCATCCCAGCCACTTCTAGGGGAGAGGGACAGTCACACAGAAACCGCAGGGGAGCCTGCCACTGTCACCTGCACCAACTGGTCCTGGAGGAACACAGCAGGTGTCTTTAAAGGTATCACAGTTCTCTGTTAAGAGAGCCCTCCCTTCCCTCTGTACCTTCAATTGGCCATGTAGACCACACTCACACATGCACATGTGCACACAAAGATCTCCAGGCTTAATGTGCTCAGCTCATCAGATGAGGGAAATGGTTTGCTGGCCCCACTTCTCTGAGTTGCATCACAGTGAGAGGCTCACAGAGAATCAATTTTATCCAAGGAATCTGAAAGGAGACTGGAAGGGGAGGGCCCACTTTAGCAGCAGCCAGAAATACAAGGCAAGAGAGTCTTAGCTTAGGCCAGGGGAAATCATTGCAAATTAAATTTCTGGCCTTGGTGGAGAAAAGCCAAGCAGTCTGTGGGAGAGACCTGACCGTGAAAGAGGTTACTGAACCAGGGTCAAATAGGTCCCATCCAGGGAAGCAACAGGAAAAACAAATGTCCCAAGAGAGCAATGCCCCGCCCCTTGTCCTGACCCCTGTTACCTAGAGACTTCTACTTCTCCCTTACCCCTTAGTATCTTGACTGGTCTCCTTAAAGAAGGGAATTCAGACTGTTGCCTGCCTTTAGATCCCTTCCCCCCAGCTGGGCTGCCTTGTCTGGCATCAGTGGGGGAGGACGTCCTTAGTCCTGCTGCGACTTGATGACTTGATGCCAGGGCTGGTTGGTACCCAGTGGGGGGCTTCCCCTTCTCTGAAGAGAAAGGGAGAGAGAGTGGCAGGAGGGGAGGAGGTTGTAAGGGTGGGACTGGGAGGAGGGGAGGGGAGCTGAAATTTGGATGTAAAGTGAATGAATAAATAAATAAATGATGGATGGATGGATGGATGGATGAAAAAAATAAAAAGAAGGGAAATCAATGATTTTAACCCCTGGAGTAAAGTCCTTGATGTGGGACAATCAGACAATACAGGTGGAAAGGAAACACAAGGCTGAAAGGGGTGTGATCTTCTGCCTGCCATGGCCCCAAGGAAGAGGAGGGCCCAGGCCCTGCCTCACTGTGCTGAGTCCATAAGGAATCTTCCATACTGGACTGTGACCTCTATCTAGTTGACCTGAGTGGAACCCAATGTTACCTCTCAGGCCAGGACCTCTGAGGTCTCAACACCCCTACCTTTGACTTGCTCTCTCAGATCTTTCATACCCTCCTTGAGCCCGGGGTTGGGGGGGGACCAAAAACCCTCCAGCCCCTCACCCAGCCCAAAGCTGCTCACACCACTGCAGAGGGTCAGGCTTCATAGGCTACGGGGAGATCATTATTTTAGAATGTGCCCGCACCTCTGGGAAGTGTCAGGGCACAGTACAGAGTGAAAATAACAAACCAACACCATCCAGCAAGCACCACACATCACCACAGGGACCTGACAAATGAAGAAAATAACTTGGAAGGGAATAAAAAGGTTAAGTCTTTGAATCTTGGCAGGGGGAAGGAGGTGAGATTGAAATCTCCAAAAGGTGAGCTTTCCAAAATAGGGCACCGTCCCTGCAGCCCTGTGGCTGGCCCTTCTCTCTGTGTCGGGAGCTGGCGGACGAGAGCACACCATTGGACTCAAAGGAAAAGATGTTGGCAGTCCCATGTGCAAGACTCAGTTATAGGCCACACTAAATGATCTGAAGGACAGTCACCGACTCCAGGGGTACTGAGCACTGAAAAGGGTAGTTCAACAGGGTCCTAAACCCAGGGTGGTTTCTTATGCCTTTCCCACACCTCAGAGATGTGTCTCAGAGCATGTCCGTGGGGGTATTTCCAGAGATGTTTAACTGAGGAGGGACAATCCATCCCAAATATGGGTAGCAGAATACTAATGGCTGGGTCCAAGGCTGAATAAAAGAGGAAGCAAGTTGATTGTCAACACTCATGGCTGCTTTCCGACCAGATTCAGCATGTCCAGCTGCCTCAAGTTTTCACGCCACAATGAACTATGATCTCAAATGGTGATGGAAAATAGACCCTTCTGCTGTAAGTTGTTTATACAAAAGATGTTTGGGGCAACTTACATGCACTTCCTTTTCTGGTAACAGTGGCCACTTACTCTCCCAAGGGCCAGTTCTTCCATCATGCTCAGCCTATGGCTCTGGTGGTGGATCTCCCAAGCTCTGGCTTTAGAAGTGAACAACTCTTTCAGGGTGTTCCAATCCTTGGCATGTTGGTAGCTTGTGGATGGGCTTGAGAACAAAGCCCATTGGGGGGAAAAAGAAACTTGGGCTTGATCTCTAGGCAGAAGGATGATATGGCTGGATGGTGCCAAGGACTACCACACAAACTGGTCCTTCTATAAAGAGTGAATGAATGAGAGTGAGTCGTGGAGAAAGAATGGAGGAGAAACAGGGGTGGGGGCAGGGTTGGTGGTGTGATTGGAGCCACTGGAGCAAGCTGACTCTGACATTGCAGCTTATATAAGCTGATGTGTTTTATTTGGGTGCTAAGCATTTCAAGTTTGATTTTGGTCATGTGTAACCAAAAAGATCTTGATCTATCTAGATCAGTGGTTCTCAACCTATGGGTTGAGACCCAACCCTTTGTGGGTTGCATATCAGATATCTACATTATAGTTCATAACAGTAGAAAAACTGCAGTTATGAAATGAGTCACCACACCATGAGGGCCTGTATTGAAGGGTCATAGCATTAGAAAGGTTGAGAACCACTGATCTAGATGTTCCAGATCCATCCAATAAGTAGGAGCTCATCTCTGATGCATTTCAACCTTGTTATTTAAATAGGAAGCAGGGAAGACCCTGGCCAGACAGAAGGTTTCCCAGATGACTTAATCCAGGGCTGATGTCAAGGGCATCTTTCAAAGCCAAAAGGCTCTGTAGACTAGGTATCATAGTCTTGCCTCCTGGCCAGACTAGAGAGACACACTTAATGAAGTCCATTCCACAAGTGGAACAGAGACGTGGATCTGATGGATGTCTGCTCCCAGAATGCTCTTGTGAACATACAGGTGTTCAGCCTCATCTGGTGCCAGCGGTTTCTCCATTGGTACACTCATCTGTAGCTGAAGAGGGGACACTGAACATCCTGCCTTGTGCAGCAGTGACCTTGCCTGGTTTATTTCTCCTTTAACTTGTGATATTTTTGTTTTCTGTTTTCTATCAGGGAACTGGGAGAAAGTTTGGGGATTTCTTCATTTTGGGAAAAAATTTCTACAAGTGTTTTTCAAATTTAAGAATCAATATCCGAAAACCTCACCATTAGCCAATGATCAGTCTTACCTAGGACAGAGATTCCTCTGTGTACCCATTTGCTGATGAATAATAATCTTACAGTAAGGTTTCTTGACTCTATGGCTTCATTGTAGGCAACTGTAGCTTATTTTTTAAGCTCCTACTTTAATGGTATTTAAGAGAACAGGTCAGTGGTATTAAATATATTCACATTACTGTGCCATCCTTCTCCACTATCTAAGCTAAGGATGTTCTCACCTCACTAAACTGAAACTTCACACCCATGCACTGATCCGTTTTCTTCCTCCCTCCAGCCCCAGCAGCCACTGTTCTACTGTCTGTGAATCTGAGCAAAGTTACAGCAGATGCGCCTTTGTGGTGGTAGGTTTTCCACAGCATAGTGTCTTTGAGCTTCATCTCTGTATCCCAGCCTTTGGGGCAATTTTGTGGGCACACCGACTCACTGTAGTGCTTCATTTCAGTGCTGAGATAGCTAGCTTGTCCAATTCTTGCGGGTGAAGAGGAGAGAAAGGATCTGTGTTTTTAAGGATAAGCCCAGCACCTCCATACTTGCAACCCTGAATCAATTAATACTCCTAGGCTGGGGCTGGCAAGCCACTCTATAGATACAGTGCTTACCTAGAATTCAAGAAGCCCTGAATTAGATCCCAGTACTTCATAAATCAGTCATAGAGGGTCCACACCTGTAATCTCAGTACTCTGGAAGTGGAGGCAGAGGATTAGAAATTCAAGGTCATCCTATACTATTTAGTGAGTTCTAAGACATTCTGAGTTACAAAAAAAAAAAAAAATCATGTCTCCCCTCCCCCCCCAAAAAGCCCAAAAACTAAACAACCCAAAAAACCTTATGGGTTACTCATTTCATATACCTGGTAAGAATTTCTCTTAAAAGTTCTCTGACAGGCAACAAGGAATGAGATGCTAATTCTATCTATGATCTGTATTAGTTACTTTTCTATAGCTGTGATCAAACACCAGGACCAAAGCAACTTACAGAAGGAAGACTGTATTGACACTCACAGATCCAGGGGCACAAGAGTCTATCATGGCCAAGAAGGGCAAGTGTGACAGCAGGAGCAGAGATCTGAGAGATCACATCCTCAACTGCAAATAAAACATGCACGTGCATGTGTGTTTACATGCATACATACACATGAGAGAGAGAGAAAGAGAGAGTTGGGCAGCAGAATGAGGTTAGAAACTCTCAAAGCTCACCCCCAATGACACTCCCTCCAACAAGGCTGCCCCTTCTGAACCTCCCCAAACAGCAATCCTGGGAAGGAAGCCATTCAAACTACCACATAGTCAAGGGGACCCCAACATTAATATGGTTGCAATTCCCTTTCCTTACTTCACATTTCCAACTAAACTTCTAACTTTGGACTATGGGCATTTGAAATGTATCATTATTCATGTTTGTATTGTCTAGTCTTTGGCTCAGAAAATAAAATCTTATTGGCGTAAAATTGGTCCTTAAAATTGACCTCATTTTCTTGCGTCTTCTACTTTAAAAAGGTGAAGCAGGTAGGTATACCAAAGGACATAGTCATAGTCTCTTCCTGAGGGACCAGTTTTCACTTCAGACAGTACTAGATCACCTAATCTAAGTTACTTCTTGCTCTAGCAATTCCTAGGTTCTGTGTGACTCCCACTGCCTAGCCTTTATCTCAGGGGTGAGAATTTTCCAATGTTCAATCAACATCTGAGGCTCACCCCCTAGCTCCAGGCTAGCCCTCACCTAGCTTTAATCCAAGCTTCCAGTCCTGACTTAGAAAACAAATGAACCACAGGAAGCAAGTATATTATTTACTCCCGCTTTTCTCCATAACCAATCCAAGCTTATGGGAAGAGAAAGGGAAAACTTGGCACAAACATCAGATATAAATGGACCAAGACTCTGCCTCCCTTCTTCACACAGGCTGGAGATCACCACACTCTGTCACCTGTCCCCACAGGAACACCTCTTGGCTCAGCCTGGAAGCTTAAGCCCTGAACAGACAGCTTTGTAAACAATAAACATGACATCTGACATCCCTCTTTAACTTAGATCATGTCACCTAGGTCTCATATAAAGAGCTAAGAAGATTCCGTGATCTTGGAGGATCTCCTGAGTCAATGGACAGGTCAGATTTCCCCCATTGATGTGAAGAACAAGAATATGGGTGAAAACTGCATTAAGAACCAGTGGCCTCATTATTACCTCAAGTAAGCTGGCATGGCCCACCTAAGGGGACATCTGAAAAATGACAGGTGGAAAGAAAGTCAGATGGACCTAGGTCCACATGCTGAACTGTGTTTTGTTTTATTTTGATTTGGTGGGGATCCATCATTTGATTCCTTGCCACGTGCCCAGACTGTTTGAAACTCTATATAGCCTAGGCTAGCCTTGAACGAATCAGCCTCCCTCCTCAGCATCCTGAGTACTACCATTTCAGGTGTGAGCCACCACACGAAGCTCATGTACTGATTTTTTTAAAAGATTTTTTTTTTGTCCTAATTCCATTTCCATAAAATCGATATGTGTCCTGTGATAAAGGACTGAAAAACTGAGAGAAATGGTGTGCGTGTAAATGTGCACGGCCTGTTTCCCGACTTACCGAATTCCGAATCTCTTCTTTCTTTTCTCTCTTTCCTCTTCCTCCTCTTCCCCTCCTATCCTCCTCCTTCTTGTTTTCATTTTCCCTCCTCCTCCTCTTTCTCTCCCCTTTCAGCTTTTCTTCATTCCAGCCTCCCTTTCTCTCCCTCCCCACATTACCTCAAGTAAGCAGCTGCTGACCAGGAGATTCTACTCCTTCCGGTGGTTCCTTCCTGCTTGCCTCATGACCATCCCACCCCAGGAAGAGAAACAAATCTTACTGGTCCAGACATAGAGCTAGCAGTTATCGCTCAGACACAGAGCCAGGCATGCTGGGCCCTGTATGTTTACACTCAGCTCTCTCTTCCCTCCAGTCTAGGCAGAGGATCCAGCTGGGTCTTGGCTGCCCTCTCTCCTGTTCAGCTGGCCACAGTTAATAAACACCTGAGATTTTCACTTATCTCTTAAGTTAGTCTTTACCACAGACTCTATACCATAATCCCTGCTAATAAGTATAAATAGATAGATAGATAGATAGATAGATAGATAGATAGATAGATAAACAAATCCCTGATAATAGTTAATAAAGCAATCTTTCATTCCATTTGGTTCTTGATTCTCATTCAATATGTTGAAGCCTGAAGATGCACAAGTGTCTGGCTAGGATGTACACATCCCAGGGCTTCTGACCACCACACTATAGTCTCACCTGGGTCACCTACCACCAATGAAATCACTTCTGCCAGAACTGGCAGAGTCTCTTACAATCTTGGAAAAAAGGCCCTCAACCCTGGCCTAGCCCAAGCTCCAGAAGAACGGTGAACTTTCCACAATCTCCCCTGGACAAGACACCCCACAACACCACCAGAACTCTACTCCCTTGTACCCCCCTGCAAGGAAGGACTAAGGGAGTCACAGAAGAAGCCACCAGTCAGATGTAACGTACAATGCACAAAGCAACCTTTCACCCAGGGATACTTCCCAGGAGGAAACACTGCCTAGCAGACTGGGAACTTTAAAAAAAAACAAAAATAGGTGAAGGAAGGAAAAAAAAAAGATTTGTGTTAGAGATGAGGACCTCCACCTCCATCCCCAGTCTGGCGGTCCAGTCCAGTCCTTTCACCATCTGTTTTAGGTAGGTCAGATTTTGTGCCTAAAAAAATTGATGCTGTCCCCATAAATATAGTTCATATTGCACTGCACATATTTATAAATACAAGTGATGTAGCACCAGCACATTGCCTGTGAAGAACGCAGGCAGGTTGTGATTAGAGGTGAGCCAGTGCCTGATTGTGGGTTAATTAGCCCTGCTAATAAACTGCCTGTAGCTTTACTTAAGAAAAATAACATATTTCATCTTAGGTAGAACAATTACAGTGCATGTAAAGTAGATACGCTGGCCTCACGTGCTTCTGAAATGCTTTCTTTCCGGACACACACACACATACACACACACACACACACACACCATTCTCCTCTTTAAAACAAAAGCTCCAACCTCCAGGCTCCTCCTCTCTATTGGATTGCTGGGTGGATGAACTTCAAAGGGAGTTTAAGCAGTTTTCTAGTTCACAATCTGATGTTCCAGCTGCTGACCACTGGCAACAGAACAAGCCAGTGTTGAGAGCTAGATTCCCAGCTAGGGGTTGCCAGATACGGGGCTCTATGGAATGTTAAATAATAGGATCCAGAAGAAACAACTTGATTGGAGATAAGAGAGAAGTGTACAGGCCTTGGTGAAAAGGCCAGTGGGGAGAGAGCCTATGAAAAATTGGGGATGGGAGTGTGGGAGGGCCAAGACAGCATCATAGAAACAGGAGCCAGGACCAGTACCAGGGCACATTTAGATCCAACGTGTATGGGACCTCTGATCAGCATGGGATCTGGGGAACTCAAAGACAGAGGAGACATCAAAGTCCATCTCCTTTTAAGAGGACAAGTATCCAACCCAAGTTCTCCCCAGACTCTCCAGCACCCTTCAAAGTAGCATTTTCTCCTACAGATCCTGGGCAACCACAATGAATTAATTGGTAAATTTTCTTGACTTCCCTGGTCTACTCTTGCCTTTCCAGTCTAAGATAAAAGAAGTGAGACCCAAGATAAAGTCATATAATTTTAGCACTTTCAGTGACTCTTGAAGAGGTCTTATGGCTCTCCTCCGAAAACCATATACAGTGACGTCCAGTTATCTATAGGGCTTGGTTTCCTCTGAGCTTGACTTCAAGTGAGTCACAGTAAAGATTCCAGTGTGGGGAAAAGACACTATCCAGGAGTACAAGCAAAGCAAGTGGCATTCCAGTCTAAGTATCCACTTGAAAGGAGAAAAATCTCAACATATAGCACAGAGGTAGGAAAAGATCGGTGCCACCATTGCATCTTACCCCACTAACAATTAGCCAGGTGAGATGAGATGGCCACTAACATCAATGCTATGCCAATGTCTTGGTCACTGTGTTTTTACAGCCAGGGCTACTGTACAAAATACCAGTTCCTGGGTGGCTTAAACAATGGAAATTAATTTTCTCAAAGTTTTAGTAGCCAGAGTCTAAGATCAAGGTGTCGGCCTGGCTGGTTTTCCCTATGGCCTTTCAACAAAATTGAAACATGTCCCCGCCCCTTGTCTGTGTTATTTCTATCCTAATCTCTTCTTATAATTCATTATAGACCACCTTAAGGACGCCTTCTCCTATCAATTAAACACCATATTTCCAAATATAGCCACACTAGAGGTGAAGCCTTTGGTGTAAACCAACTGGGTACAGGGCCTTAGAGAAGGGGATGACAATTTGGTCCATCACATAATACCATCAGGTGAGAGCCTTAGAGCCTGCTGGGATATCAGGGGGCACCATCTCCCACCCCCTGCCCAGTATAGGATTCTCCATTTAAGGTACAGCCATGCCCTTCCAGCTCTACCCAACAGAACCTCTAGACCCAAACAAACCCAAGTGTGTGGAGAAAGAACTAGTATTACCACAGCCCCACAGTGGTAAAGAGACTATAGAGGTGTGCCATTGAAGAAAACCATGGAGTGACAACACTGCTGGCTAAGAAGGCACAAGAGGAACATGCCAGCAGAGGTATTGAAATGAGGGACATCAGGGTCTGTGTCACTTGGAAGAGCTCTCCCTGCTGCCCTCTGTTAATAGAGCAGTTTGTAGAAGCTCCCACCCATGTGGTTCACTCATGGGTGTTAACACAGGGTGAAGCTAGGCACCAGCCTTCATGGCTAAGGACTTCACTGACCTTGTGGGACCTCTCTCGGCAGAGGACAGCCTTGGGTACCGTGAGTTCCTTGGCAACCCCACACTAGCTCTTCTAGCCAGAGTGTCAGCCTCTTATAAGAATAACAAAATGGCTCTCACAGAAGCCTGAGGTGAGGATTGGTGGTGCATACCTGCAGTGCCAGCACTTGAGAGGAGGAAGCAAGAGGATTGGGGTTCAAGGTCATCCTCAACGACATTGAAAATTTGAGGCCAGCCTGAGCTGCATGCCTCCATACAAACAACCCACTGAAAACCAGCAAGAACATGAAAATAATCTGGGTTTTCAACAACTATCTGAAAGGAAAATTGACCCAGAACCCTGTCAGGACACACCAGGCCCTTTGGAAGGCAGCATGAACAAAAGGCCTGCTGTAAACACGTTCTGTAAGACACAGTGCTTTTCTTGGTAGCATTTTAACTCTTCTGGTAATGACCTGCCCCTTGACACCATTCATATTCTCTCTGGATTGCCCCCCCCCCATCCCCAAGGTTCTTGGCAGACAAGTTAACCAGACATAGAGATCTCAGCTCTGCTTTGCAGAGGCCCTAGTGGGGCAGAAAGCCAAGGAGACCAAGGGGCCCCAGAAGCCAGGGGTTTGCCAGTTCTAGAAGCTTCTAGAGAGCCCGGCAGATGCTAACTGCACCCAATTTTCTCTTTTCCCCTAGAGCCCGGAACTCAGGGACATGTGCAAAGTATGTCTGGGCTTCAGTGCAAAAATAAACCCAAGGCTGTCAAGCCCCAGCATATTAATGACAATTAATGATTCGCTCTAATCCTCCCCAGCTCTCCGTGGGCATCTGTGACATGCATTGAGCTGGACACCCTTCCCTGCTCCCCCCTTATTCCCCCCCTCCCAAAGACTCCAAGCCATATGCCAATCTGCTCTGGAATGCAGATCTGGGAGGGAACATTAAGGGAAGGAGATACCCACAACAAAGGCCTGTCAGAGGGGAGCTGGAGAGGCCCAGCCCATCAACCCTGGCAAAGCAGTTCTTCCACCTGCTCTTCCCGGGGATCTGCAAGCCATGGGCAGCCGGCAGCTCCTCATAAGAGCCTCTGGGCTGGAAGCTGTAGCCAAGGAAACAGTTCTCAAATGTATACTCCTGCCTCTCAGCTCAGACTCCACTCAAAAGGCAGTCTCATCTCACCCCTGCTATCCAGCTTCCCTGCCCAAGGCTTTAAGTCCCATGGGTGATTGGCAGCTGCTTCCAGCCCTGGGAAGAAGCTCCCCCCTCTTAGCCCTTCTTCTGGCCTAGGAGCTTCTTAGAGACAATAAGTCCTCCCCCCCAAGGTATGTCTACCCCACCCCCAAAGCATTCAGCCTCCCAACAAGGATGTCTGGTTATCCCACCTCCTCCTGCACACCATAACTTGGGAGACCAAGTTGACCCTCTTCTCTGTTTGATTCGAACTGCCTGGCCACAGGTGCACAATAATTCTTGGCTGTGTGCTTGGCCAACCGGCCCACGTGGAAAGTGATAGAACCCTGCCTTCTCCCACGTACAAAGTGCCCTGTGAGTGTTAGCTCCTGTTCTTGCACATTGACTGTCTCATTCTACCCAACCACCCTGTGCCTTAGGTGCTATTCTTACCCCCATTATTTAGAGGAGGATAAAAAGAAAGTACCTATAACTGAAATAAATTGCCCCAGGGCCTGCAACTCTTAGGTGTTAAACCCAGCTGTCATCTGCCCTGCTCAATCTATCAGGTTTATTCAGACCAGGCAAGTGTCCTTGTGGTCACTGGACCACATCATTTACCCCAAGGACAGTTAACCGGCCTCTGAAGTGATCCTTGAGACCAAATATCCATCATTCTCCCATTTTACAGGTGGGGAACTGAAGCTGAGAGGGACTGGGTAAATTTCTGGGCACCGCAGGGCAGGGCTGGGGTTGAGTAAACTGTCAAAGCATAATTTGCATGCTTTTTATTAGGCCGCAGGGTGAGAGAGAAACAGGTGCCAGAAAACTGAAAGGAGCCTTGGGAGAGGCACCCAAGGCCTTGGTAAGAACCGACCTGGAGATGCGGGCTTAGTGTCATGACTCAGAGATAGAGGGGCTGCTGCTGAGGCAAGAGGCAGTGTCCCCTGCTGATCATTGGGCAGTTTAGATCACTGAAAGTCTAAGAGTAGATACCTGGGTAGCTGTAGCTCAGCCTCCACATTTGCAACTTCCCCCCATGGAAGCATACAGGGAATGCAGAAGGCTCGATTAGTGTCTCACTATGTTTAATGGTGTAACGAGCAAAAAGATAAATTCTTCCAAGATAACACACTGCCTTTTACTGTTGGCTCCATTTGTGATTAAAACTTTATATCACACAATACACATACACACACACACACACACCAAGATAGCCCTGAAAACCAAATGCTTTGAAGACACTCCCCTCTCTTTTTGAAATCTCTCTAATTGGGCAATCTCTCCCCCCCCCCTCTCTCTGTCAGGGTAAGAATGAGAGATTTTTGTAACCATTACAGAAACACACACAATGAGGAAATGTCAGCTTCTCAGTTCTATATGGAGAATTTATTACTATGTCCCGAAATTATACTGTTTCCAGACAGAAAGTCTTTACTGGGAAAAGAAATCTTCCTTCCTCCCAGAGCCCCCAGTTGGTATTAGTAAAAAGAAGTGGGGTGCTGTCATAGATTCAAGTAGAAATGCCATGCACCCCTTAAAAAGTACAACTACCCCAGGTGGGGCTGCTGTGTACCCTTCACACTGGACTCTACGGGGCTTTTGCTGTACATGGGGTATCCAGGCAGGCTGTGACAGGAGCCTGCCTGCTCTCTGCTGTATGTTCAACAGCCTGCCACTGAGGCTGCCTTTGGGCTTTCCACCAGGCCCTCCTCAACTCTGCAGGCCTGAGGATGGCTCCCAGGGGACCCAGCCTGAGACACAGCACCTTTTGTCCTGACCCAAGATCCAGGCGACTTCCATGCCAGCTGCAGCCGTTTTTCAGAAGGAGGTGGCAGTTTTAGAAGAAATCAATAATGCCCACCTCTGCCCCCAAGGCAACAGCATGCACCTTGAGTTCTCTGATAGAAAAAGATGGTGACATGACTGCCTCTTCCTGGCCCATCCACACACCAGCGAGTCAGGCATGTCTGAGCAGGCCCAAAGCAGATACAAGCATGTGTCTGCTGAGTTATTAAATCAAATCCTGCACTAGGGTCTTTTATGCCTAGTGACTTTCCCCACTTCCCCTGTATGTGCATGCACACGTACACACCGACACATGCAAAGACCCTTGCATACACACAAGTGTCCACATGCCCTCACTGACCTTACACACAAGTGAACACACAGGGAAATATATCCATATACATGCACACACATAAGTGCATACAGACCCATGCATACACTTAAGTGTGCACGTGCACATACAGCTATACCACATATATGTGCACACTCACATATACATAACTCTCCAGTCCCTTGGGCAGTATATTGATCCAGATTGGCTAATCTCTCTGCAGGTTACTCAATAACACCCCATCATGTCTCACACCATTCAACCTTCCACATTCCAGCCCTTCACTCTTTAGAGCTGTAGCAGTTAGCGCCTTGCCCTCACTCTCCTCAGTGGGCATCTTGCCTCAGAGTAATTTCTGTCAGCAATCAGGCCATCCCTAATCTGGCCTAATCAGCCCTTCCAGCTGCAGTTTCACCAGCACCCACATGTTCCCTAGATAGCTGGTCACCTGTGCCCTGCCTATGCACACACCCGCATGCCTCCTCCATTCAAGTTTACTCATCCTGCATCCTTTGCCCTGCCCCCCTCCATCTCTGCCTCTCAAATCTCACCTTGCCTTCAAAGCCCAGCTCAGGCGTCTCCTCCTCCGAAAAACTGCCCACGCAATGACAGGCAAAAGCAGACATTTTCAGACAGCTACCTCGATGTAGTCTTTGTGGTGAAACTGAGTAGCTTCATCCACCCTCAACCCAGAAAAAAAAAAAAAAAAATCTCACATCCTACCTTTCGTACAACCCCCATCCCATCCCTGATTCTCACGGAGGGGTGAGACTTGTCCCAGGGATGGTTGGGCAGATGGGATGACGTGATCTGGTTTATATACCTGTTAGCTTAAAAATAGCTGAGAGTGGAGTGGCTTGGATTTTCAGGGTGTCAGAAGGTCTCAGAACCACTGAACTGACTGCATCAAAATCTCCTGTGTTATTACCTGCCCTGGGGCAGGTCCTGCAAATGCTTGCTGAATCAGTGGTCAGGCAAATGAATGACCATTTCACAGCTCATGCAGTTTGCTGCTGGGCTCACTGGGAGGTAATGAGTGTGAGTCCCTACTGTACCTCCCTCCAGGCTGCTACCTGCCCTCTCAGCACCTTTCCATCTTGGAGCACTGTAAAGGGAAGGGAGGTGTAAGCAGTCAGTAAGTGACCCACCCAAACCCATACACAGCCACTCCCTGAGGACTTTCTGCTTGGCTGGATGCTGACTGACACCCGGGCCTGGCCTTTCTCCAAGCTACCGATGAAGCTGTATTCTGGGCTCAGCTCATCCATACTTGGACTTCCTTCTACCCAGAGCCAAGCATGCTCTCCCAGAACCTCAGCAACAGGGCTAGGACTCTGCTCCCAATAGCCCAGACCTGTCTTATGCTATCTGCCTGTGTCACACCATGTGGCTCATTACCAGAGATTGCTGTCAATCTCTTCTGCCAGATTCTCATCAAACCTCTGTCCTCTTAGCACGCACCTATTCTGGGGTACACGGTACAGCAGTATAGCCATAGGCTGGATTCTAAGCCAGAAAAAAAACATGTATAGGAAGAAGTGAAAAATGTCTGTATTTCACATCTAGGCCAGGTCCTCCTGGACAGATCTTCCTCTCCTCTCCTCTCCTCCCCTCTCCTCTCCTCCCCTCTCCTCTCTTTTCCTGTCCTCTCTTTCTTCCCCCCACCCCTTCCCTCCCCTCACCTCTCTTCTTCTCTCCCTCCCTTTCACCTCCCCTCCCCCTCTTCCCTCTTCCCTCTCCTCTCTGCCTTCTCCCACCCCTATCCCTCTGTCTCTTTCCCACCCCCTCTTCGTCATCCTTAATGAGAATGGGGCTTTAGGCAGCTCTGTCTAATCTGGTAGCTACTGTCCACAGCAGTTGCTTACATCTAAATTACTTAGGATAAAAGTAACAATCCAGTGCCACTTGTACTGGTCACGGTTTCAGAGCCTAATGACCGCAGGCCAGATGTAGAACAGAGTGAGCTCCTCCCTCCCAGACCATGGGGAACAAAGTGTGAGCGAGCAAAAAATGACCTTTAATTGGATTAAACTGCTGAGATTCTGAGGTCATTGATGACAGTGGCTAGGAACACCCTGACACCAGCCACTTAACTGTCCCAAACACTTGAGACACAGTGCTGGCTGCTATATCTTGCCCACTGTGCCCCTTTCTTGATCTCAGACTGTAGAACTAAAGGCCGTATTTTTGTTTCTGTCTTTTTTACCTGGAGACCAAAGCTTGGGCCTTGTGCTTATTAGGCAAGCACTGCTGAGCTGAACCCCTAACTCTGCCTCTCTTCTCAACTTCCTCACTGTGTATAGGTCAGTGGCTCTAAACATCCTTCCTGGAAGCTGTGTATTTCCCAAAACACACACTCCCTCTCTTATCATTTACTGGCCATCTTTCCTTAAGGAGGTGCCTCTTTTGGGGCTAAGTATAGAGAATAAAGGAGTACCAAGTTATTTTATATAGTCGGAGTTCTGCTGAGAAACAGAACCGATAAGGTACGTGCTTAATTTTTTTTTTTTTTTCTTTTAAGGACTTGACTCGAAAAGCTATGGAGAGTGACAAATGTCCAAGGTCATCAGCCAGCAGCCTGAAAATCCAGGAAATTTGATAAGATAGTTCTTGTCCAAGTTCAAGTGCGTGATACCCAGAAGAGCCAATGGTGTTATTCTGATTTAAAGGCCAGAAGGCTGGAGAATCTGTTCAAAGCAGGAGGCAGGACAAACTGATGCCCCTGCTGGAGGTACATGGCCAAGAATACCGTCTGCTCCTGAAAGGGTGAGCCTGCCATTCTCCTCAGGCCTCCGGATGACTGGGAAAGGCCCACCTACACGTGAGAGGGCCATCTGCTCTGCCAAGTCTACTCACTGATTTCAGCCTTACTCTTAGAGCTGTACAAGGTGGTGCATGCCTGTGATTCCAGCCTTTGGAAGACTGGGGAAGGGAGAGTATGAGTTTGAGGCTAACCTGGGCCACAAAGAGAGTTCACAGATAGCCCAGGTAACTTAGCAAGACCCTGTATCAAAGGAATAAGTGAATAAATAACAAAATTAATCTCCTACAGAAATACCCCCCACATACACACAAAAAACCACTCAGATTATTATTTGACAGCAAGTCCAGGCACCTCGTAGCCAGACAGATTGAAATATAAAATTAACCATCACACTTGCCATAAATAGAAGATAAATACAACGGAAACTGGATGCGTTAAGAAGTCCAGCAAGACTTGAGAGCCTGTGCCAGGCTCTAAGCTTTGGTCTGCTACTCCTCCTGTTCTTAAGGGGCAGATGAGGCATCATAGGGGTGAGGAGGCTTAAAATCAAGTTGATTTCACACAGACACTTCCATTTTAAGATAATCAGGAGAGAACCAGACATGGTGACAAAAACCTGTAGTTCCAGCATAGCAAATGCTGAGGCAGGAGGATTGGGAGTGTAAGACCAGCTTGGGCTTGGTAGGGAGGGAGGTTCTGCCTAAAAGAGAGAGAAGGTAAAAATAAAAGGAAATTAGAAGAGAATCCAAAGGAAATCTTTCCTACCAAGTTTCAGACTCATCTCCTCATTGAATAGCCTGACTCCACCTCTAGCTATGCCCGGTAGCCACAGGTAAAATCCTTGGCCACTTGGTGGGGGTAGGGAGTGATACTATTCTAAACTATGGGGTCTCTGGAGGCTGATCCAACTCCCAGAGTGAATCATATCTCCTTTGGTTTTACCCAGGAGCCACTTAATAAATGGTGCCTTCGGAAAAGCATGGCTGGAGCCCTGCTCTGACCCAGCAGGCAGTTTTGGTCAAGAGCTAAGCATCATGACAAAGGCTGTGAGACCAAAACGTTAAACCACACTAAGAGTTCCATCTGCCCAAACACTGTGGCACTTAAGGGCAGGACTACGTCTAAAGGAATCAAAACATTCAGTAGCTCCAGGGCCAGAGCAGGGCATTCTGAGGCTCTAAACTATTTTCCACATCATCCACAACACCAGAGTATATTTGCAAAGAACAAACATTGGGCATTTGTATCTAAACAGAAATTAAAGCTGCAAGTAAACAAAACATAGTGTATTAAAAGGAAAGGAAAGAGGCAGAGAGAAAGGGGGAGAGGAGACAAAGGAAAAAAAAGAAACTGGGAAAGAGAGAGACGAGGGGAGAAAAAAAGAAGAAATGGCCTGCTTGGAACCGGATCATGGCCTGCCCTTGTGGGACACTCGTCAGTGACTTTACCCTCAAAATAACATCATGTTCAGCCTCTTTTTCAGATACTCAAAATTTAGGGCTATTTATATCTAAATCTAGTCTCCCTAAGAATGCCCACTACCTATGGGTCCTGCAAGAAAAACTAATGAAAACCATTCTCCTACACGAAGACTATTCAAGGCTATTCTTAAGTAGGAGTCCCAAATGTCACCTACAACTCTGTGGGCTGGGAAAGGAAATTCTTCTAAGTACATACAAGACTTCAGGGCCAGGGAAATATCTCAGCCAGGAAAGTACTTGCCATAACCCACCTGGAAAAAAAAAAAGCAGGGCATGGAGCCACACCCTTAAAATTCTATCACTGAGGAGGCAGAGACAAGAGGACCCTGAGGCTTGCTGGTCAACCAGCCTAGATACTTGAAGAGTCCTAGGGACAATGAAAAAAATATGGATGGAGCCTAAGAAATTACATCATCTGAAATGGAACTCTGGTCCCCACATGAACATGCATAAACATACACCTCGCGTGCGCGCGCACGCGCGCGCGCACACACACACACATATATCTAGGACTCCAGGTACTATGTCCAATTTGAAAAAATAAACTAATGAATATCATATAATTCTTGCAACAGATTACTAACTGGCCTGCAGCAGCATCCTGCACCCGCCTCTAATGCTACATTGTTTTTCTTCCTCTATTCTCCACAGAATATAAGCCCTTTACAATTAGAAGCCACCAGTCTGCCACATCTCACTTTTCTTTTAATATCCTCAAGTCCTGGCACATCTTAAAAGGTATCTGATAAATGAATGAGCAACTGAACGCATGGAACAAACACATGGGCTACTCCACTGTCTTAATTGCATGCTGTACTATACAAGTCTGTGACTAATCAAAATATGGAGACAAAACCATTAGTCGTGAATGCAGATCATTTAGAAGGAAAAAGTTACGTAAAACAAGCTGCAGGCAAATATGAAGGAAGCTGGAGTCTTTGACAGGGCACAGGCACATTTCTCCCTACACAAAGCCTAAAACGCTCCAGGCTTCCCAGAAACGTGCCCAGCTTCTACAGCAAAGTTCCTGAAAAAGTCTGGAGTCCTGGGGTATGTGTTAAAATGCAGATTCCTGGGTCCGACTCTACACTCAGGGAGTCTGAGTATCTGAAACTCAGATATATCTCTCAGAAGTTCTTTGGTTCATTCTTAAGCATATTCAACTTTCATAGCTTTAAAGGTTTCTGGATAAATCTTATTCTGGCCACCTGACACCAGGCTGGGATGGGCTCAAAGCAGCTATCTACTCTGCACACTCCAGCTGTGAGCGCTCATCCCTCACCTGGGACCCATAAACACTGTATTAGAGAGAAGACGAGTGAGACCCCAGTGTAAATCACACCCTTCTACCCCGTTTCCCACTCCTGCCTCTCCTTAAGGAAGGCCCAGCCCTAGGGACTGCTCACCGGCCATTTCAATAAACTCCAACTGGCCTTTTATCAGATGGTCCAGTCAATTAGAACTTCATCAGGAATCAATTTGTGAGGCCCAGCTGAGATGTAACTATAGATCAGGCCGATGGCAACTGATTACCCCACTAATGGAAAATTCCATTGATTAATTGAGTATTTAAATCTTTTGGAACGTGGCTGTGCTGGCTGCCATGGTCGCTGCATGAAGGGAGCAGGAGAGTATCCCAGTCAAACATGAAGCTTCTAGTTCTTTCTTCAGCCAACAGTTTTCGTCAAAATAGCAGGTTTGCCTGGCATTCTAAAGAGCAGGAAGCTTGTAAAATCCTCAATACCTCCTGCCATTGCCATGGGCGGAACTGATCATGGAACACCCCATAAGGCTGCTCGTTGAGCATCCCAAACATTCCCTCCTCCTGGAATCACCTGGAGCCCTGTTGAAACAGAGCCCCCTTCAGCCTTCCCACCAGCCTGATTCTTCAGGTCTAGGATGAAGCCTGAGAATTTACATTCCTAGCAGGCTCCTGAGTATATTATAAAATGTTAAAACATACTTTATCAGTGTCAAGACAGGATTGACAGCAGCTGTAACTTATGTATACAAACTCTATCATTGGAGCCTGAGACCTAGACCTTGTATCTTATCGAGACCCCTGATTAAGAGAGAGCTTTGTTTCCAGGTTCCATTATGTCTCCAGCTCTCCTAATGTATATATAACTACAGGTAACTAAACTGGCTTCCTCAGGCTGTGGGACCCTTCATCTTATGAGGAAGATGCTCACTCCCACATCATAGATAGGCTTGTGGTAAGAATGATCGTAAAATGCTTAACTCAAGTTGGCACGTAGTAAAACTGGAAGCTATTACTATCATTACACTGATACCCAATACCTAGAAAGGTCTCAGAAGTCAGGCTCCCTTTGGGGGAAAGGGCAATGTGATTGCTATGTGCTGAGAAGTGGAAGTATCTGTTTAAGGGTTCAGCAGGGCTGTGAGGAAGTTCCTGGCTCCCTGCGTCCATATTTTAAATCTCTCTCTCTCTCTCTCTCTCTCTCTCTCTCTCTCTCTCTCTCTCTCTCTGTGTGTGTGTAGATCAAACAATAATTTGCAGGAAACAGTTCTGTCATACTACAATGTGGATCCCGGGGACTGAGCTTAGGCTGTCGGGCTTGGTGGCAAGCACCTCCACCCCTGAGCTGTCTCCCGGCTCTCACATATTTTCTGTGCTGAGTCTTCCTTCCCCATAGGCTGACTGTGGAGTTGATAATGTGCTGACTTCCAGAAACAACTCTCCCCTAGTGGCTAGATGATAAAAAGAAACAAGCAGAGGGACTCAGAGTGTGTAAAGGTACTGTGGTGGGCTGCGCACTTTTTACCGTGATCTCATTGAATATTTAATAAAACCTAGATGGGCTGATAGATCTCTTCTCAGATTTGAAAACTGAGTCCCAGATCAGGAAAATGATTAGCTCTAAGCAGACAGTTGATAACTACAATAAAGCCCAGGTTGGCCTCACTGCACAGTCCATGCATTCTCTACCACAGCCTGGCTGCAGGTGAGTTTGTGGCTAACACTGTGCTGTCACAGAACACAGTCAGGCAGAGACGTAAACACACACACACTGGCCAGGGAGATGGGGCCATCTGTATTCAAAGCACACTAGGGTAAGTTATTATAGTGGCTCAGCATTCAGCCTGTCCCCTGAGAACCCTCTATGAAGAGGGTCCACAGTATAAAGCCCACTCTTTCCCTGACAAACAGATTGTTTCACTGGCCCTTAAATTTTCATGTGAATGACCTAACAAAACACAGAGAATGACAGTGACTCTTGAACTATTTTAGCCTGTGAACCACTCAAACAGGAGAGAAGATTCCACAAGCCCCACTGTGGCACTGTTCTTGAAAAAGAAAATCACTCCAGAATTAATCACAAGGTTGGCACGGCTTTAGATGTACGCCATCTATCAAGTCTGATTCTCCAAACCCAATAGAGGTTAATTACTCTTTCACACGGCACCAAACTGGACCCATTATCATCTTATAAAAATTGGTCCCAAGAAAGATAAACTCATCAAAATATGAAGACCTCTCACGGCTCCACCTGCATACCTCCAAGCTCTTAAAGCCTGTCCTAATGACCGCAGTCCAGATTTTGGAAGATAAAACAAAACAAAAAATACATTAGAGTTGGTTGAGTGTGTCTGCCTTCAAACTTTCATGAGAATACTTGCACATATTTAAGGGCCTCTGTGAAATCAATCCATCTTTTATTTAGGCATATAGGATGCACTAGATTGGTTGTCCATGGGGATGATTCTAAGCAGACTCTTTTGGTAAACAGTTGGCAACTTGGGAAGTCACCTACCCCATCTAGCCTCCGTATCTTCAGTTCTGATGCTGTGGTTCCAAAAGAAGCTCTCTCCACTTGACACAGGTGCAATAAGGGCATCTGTCCACACCAAGGATATGTCCACAAGGGTAATTTGAGCCCAGCAGATGAAGCACAGTGCAGGCAACTTTTTGTAGCCAGGTGGAGGGAAGTCAGGAACGGCATAAAATATTCAAAAGGCAAAGATTAAAAGTTAGCCAATGGTGTCAGGCCACACCTCAGCTAAGCCTTTGCAGACTTCCGCTGGGTCCTGTGTGGGTTCTGAACGCTGCCAGCTGTAGCTTCATCCTGGCTGGAACCTGAGTGAAAAGGAGCCAGCCACCCAGCTGATTCAGACCAAAGGAATTTTATAGGTGATTGGAAACTCATGGTACCTGCTAGATGTGCACGGGGTTACTCTGTGGTCAAGTTTGAAGAAAATAATCTTGTAACACCCCACCCCACTCCCTGCCCAGCACCTAGGAGTGACTGTAGGTCATGATGCTTGGGTGTTTAAGCCCATGCCACCTCTCTTCAAGAACTGAGCTAATCCTATGAGCTACTTCTTAATAGTCCCCACTTCACTGCAAGAAAGTCTCCAAAGGGATGCTTAGTTTGCCTTTTCCCATCAGTACTCGGGTCTGCACTTTTGACAGAAGATGGAAGGGTAAAGACAGCGATGGTGATGTTTTTCATCTGCTTATAGTAGAGCTCCTGATAAAAGTTAACCAAGAACAGCACTAGCCACTTCTGCAATTTCAATGTCTCCACCAAAACTCACGGTCAATGTGATCATCACAGTGAGTATTCATAGGGTGGAATCTTAATCCACCCATGATATTGGAAGATGGACCCTTTGGGCAGTGACTATCATTGAATGAGGCTGCAATGGCAGAGCCCTAATCCAATAGAATTGTGGCTTCATGTAAACAGGATAGAGCTGAACAAAGACATATGCCTCGACACATGATGCTCAGTATCACCTTGCAACTCTTAAAAGTCCCATCATCAGGAAGGTGGTACAGAGGATCTAAGATGCAGATCCTCTACTTTTGACTTCCCAGCCTCCATAACTGTTCCAAATAATTTCTTTCCTTGATAAATTAACTAGTTTGTACCATTCACTTAGGGGACCAGAAAAATAGTCTAAGGTGAGGACCACACAATGGTTCAACAGTGTTACCAAGCAACCAGGCTCCTCTTTCCTTCGACTGCTCTCTCACTGTCAGTTTTCTTAAAACCTGTCTTTTCATGGTTCCCAAGATGACTCCTGGTATTGTATCCTCACACAGCCATATTCAATCTAAGACAAAGGCATGTTCTCCTTAATGGCGACTTTTTTAGTTCAAGAAGCAAACCTTGCTCAACACTACCACTGCCCTACATATTTCTCTACTGCCAAAAGCTAGATCCTGTTGTCAGTAGGAGACTGTGGGAAGGTGAGTTAAGTGTCCACAAGGAAAGATTTGAGGTACAAAGATGTCTGTTATGTGGACAACCAGCAATGTCTGTCATACCTGCTAAAATGGATATTTACCAATATAAAATTGGATGTGAATGTCTTTTTGTAGATATGTGAAAATACTTCTTGAATGAGCTTAGAGTTTGGGGACTACGTAAAGATGCTACAAAAGCAAATGCTGATATGGGACATGAAAGGCTACCCAGGCATAGAATTAAGCCCTACAACAGGCAGGCATGGCAGACTCAGAGTGATGCAGACCATGGCTGGAGCCTGTTACAGTAGTGAGTGTCACAGCCCACATCCAGAGGACACCATCCATATAAGACACAATGATGTCACAAGGAAGGATGCACTCCAGAGCTCCACCAGCAAAGCATGTAAGAAGAAGAACTTGCTCCCCAGGGCAAACAGAGGTCTCTGTGAAACATTGGTGCTGTCCTGGGTCTCTCAGATCCGTCTGAAGATCCTTGCTCTGCCCCCACCCAGCACCTAACCCTTATTGTCACCTCCCTATGCCAGGTAGGGAAAAAATAAATGACTCAGTGTCCAATGGCTCAAACCTCATGGATCAACGCTGGTCAGCAAGAAGCAGCAGCTATTTTTACATCCTTCCTCCTCCAATCCTCTCTTCTGCTTCTGGTTCTCTGAAAGCACTGGTCACAGATAAGACAACCATAAAAACCAGTAGAAGGCAGATAGGTGTGGGTCAGTAAAGGGGAAAGTGAGGTTCTCTAGTGAGAGGTCCTGACTATCACCAAGGACCAAGTAGACAAATTGCTCTCCTACTGCTCTCCATGTCTGAGGAAGCCAAACAAGAAACCACAAGTTTAGTCGGGGGAGGGTCTCTTAACCTGCTCTGTCCCTCACGCCAGGGGATGTCAGTGGATTGTGCTGTGGCTTGTGGAAAGGAGAAAGTGCCTGTAGACCAGTAAGTATGGACCCAGAACCCTGATCTCCATGGTTTTCTCCTGGAGATGGTTTAAGTTCCCTGCTCTGGAAGGGAGCTTTGAAAAGCAATGTGAGGTGGGGCGAATACCAGGGTTTTGGTATGGTATGATGTGGCAGTGGTGGTGGTAGTGGTGGTGGTGGTGGTGTGTGTGTGTGTGTGTGTGTGTGTGTGTGTGTTGTGATGTGTGCATGTGCAAGCACACACATTCTGTCATGGCTTGATAGAACCCATCATAGACACCACAGAGCCAATCTTGGACATCCCATTGATACAAGTGCTGTCACCGAAGGCCACAGTTGCCCAAGTCACCTGAGGAAGCGCTTGGGGTCTGAACTGGGATCACAGCCCCCTTGGCACCTGCTATATTTGATTTGGTTCTCTCAAGTTACCAGCCCTGCAACTTCAGCAGTCCCCATTTTCTCCGGATGCACTGAAGAGCGCTTTCACAGCCACGGGCTCCCATACAAGCCATGAACTATATCAACTTGATGTGCATAGTCCCAACAGGTCTTTGACTTCTGAGTAATGGGTGCCATACCCTCTTTTCAACAAAGAGACACCAGGTAACTGACTGAACATAGAATTAATATCTAACTTTCATGACTTAAAATCCTTGCATGGGAAGAGGTTCCCCATTTTTCTTGGGCTGAGGACGGAGGTTCTCAGGGCACCCAAGAGTAATGGAAGACAGCTGCTTTGCCCACATGTATCTGGGACATTTTTGTAGCATGAGAAGCACTTCTCCTCCATAGCAACCACTTTGGGTTTTCAGTTGCCAATCCCATCCTCCAGGGCAACAGAAGTCTAGGCAAGGCAGGAAGAACTGTTCCTATGCCCTACCCCAAGCTTTTTGTGTTAATAAATCTCAGATCCGACTGCTTTCTCCCTAGCTTATCCTCCCCCCCCCACCCAATAGCACAATAAGAACAGTTAATGTTAGAATGAAAATCCCTGGCCTGTGTACAGAGACTTTATACAGAAAGGTTTAAAATTGCAAGGAAGCATTAGTCCTCAGCATGCTTATTTTATAGCCTTGCATTTGAAACACTAGGAGACCACAGTGGTCTCCCCTGATGGCATCGTGTGTGGGCAGCTACTTCAGGTGGGTGATGTATATGGCAGTTCCTGAGTGTCCTTGGCTCGAGTTGTATACAAACCACAAAGGACAAAACCTTGTAAATCTGCAAAGCTGGAAGATGCCTTTTGTTTCCATGGAGTGCAATGGCTTTTTTTTTCTCTCTCTCTCTGAGGAACATGATGGTAATTCCACGCTAAAAATGAAGGAAACCTCGAGAATTCGTGAGTCAACATAAGAAGAAAACTACAAAGAAGTCCAGAGAAAATTCAGTTAAAAAGTGCCTGTGGCTCCCTTTGGGACAAAGAACGATTTTTTTTTTTCCTGTATCAAAATGCCCTGCTAGGAATTAAGTTCATATGCTTCCATTTCTAGTTAGTGAAATAGTGGAAAGACTGTCGGAGAGGACCTAGAACGTGCATCCCAGAAGAGATAGGTCGATCAGTCTCCTGTTGCTGTTACAAAGTACTTGAGAAACTCGACTTCAGAAAAAGGAAAAGCTTATTTTGGCTCATAGTACTGTAGGTATCAGTCCACGGTCAGCTGACCCCTCCCCCCTTCACTTTTGACCTTGTAGTGAGGCAATGTATCAAGGCTGGGAGCACATTGTGGAGCAAATCCTCATGACAGAGACATGAACAAAAGAGAAAGAGGGCGGCATCTCATAATCTCCTTTGAGAACACAGTCCCAGTGACCCCAAACCTCCCACTGAGTCCCTTAAAGAGTCTACCCCTTTTCAATAGGCCATGCTGAGGACAAAACATCTAACACACCGGCCTTTGAGGAACATTCCAGAACTAATTGTAATAATTAATTGGCCTACAGTCAATGATGTAGAACCTCATGATGCAAAGAAATATTCCCTTGGAGAGGATGGCACAGACCATTCTTGATCATTTCAAAATAGAAACACTAAAGACCTTTTCTGTTTTGAGAGACCTAAGCCCTTTCTTAAATATGGGCCCTGACTCCGGACACATTACTGAATTGGAGGCTGTTCTGGCTAGTTTTGTGTGTCAACTTGACACAAGCTGGAGTTATCACAGAGAAAGGAGTTTCAGTTGAGAAAATGCCTCCATGAGATCCAGCGGCAAGGCATTTTCTCAATTAGTGATCAAGGGGGGAGGGTTCATTGTGGGTGGTACCATCTGTGGCTGGTAGTCTTTGGTTCTATAAGAAAGCAGGCTGAGCAAGCCAGGGGAAACAAGCCAGTAAGCAGCATCCCTCCACGGCCTCTGCAGCAGCTCCTGCTTCCTGACCTGCTTGAGTTCCAGTTCTGACTTCCTTTTGTGTTGAACAGCAGCATGGAAGTGTAAGCTGAATAAACCCTTTCCTCCCCAACTTGCTTCTTGGTCATGATGTTTGTGCAGAAATAGAAACTCTGACTAAGACAGAGGTTATGAAGAATTTGGCAACAGCACAGGGTTTCTGAGCATCAACAATCAAAGAAAATAATCTAACCTCAAACACATAATGCATCTAAGAGGCTTCTGGCAGTCCTTACCCATACTGCATCATGTGACTTCATTATGGTTTGGTTTTGAACACACATCATGCATTCCTTGTACTATACAAGCCACCATGCCACTCAGCACCAATGAATACTCAGCTCAACTTTGATATACCATACAATGATCTGGGGAGATGGCTCACAGGTTAAGAGTGCTGACTGCTCTTCCAGAGGTCCTGAGTTCAATTCCCAGCAACCTGGTGCCTCACAACCATCTATTATGGAATCCAATGTCCTCTTCTGGCGTGTCTGAAGACAGCAATAGTGTATTCACGTACATACAATAAATAAATCTTAAAAAAAATAAGGATTTCATATGCTATATGTTTTTACTATACAGAGAAATTTTCTGATCTTAGAGAGGCACAATGATTTAACTACAGGAAGCAATGTCTTTTCATATTTTCCAACCATCATCTCTCAGGATGTAAGTACCAAATCAGTATATCTTTGAATTATATTGTATTAAAATGTTTTATTGTATGGACTGCTACTGACTTGAATTTCATTTTTAAAAATCATCCACTGAATTTTGGCTTAGAATTAGAATAGAATTCCAATAATATCTAAAATGGATCTAAATATACCATTTTGTACTATGTATTTATGTAAAGTAGTGCTCTCAGCATCAATGACTATAAAATCAAACTTGATCATTTCAAAAAATAAAAAATAAACCTCAAAGGTACTCTATAGCCAGCACCATGAAAAATTCAACCGATATTTAATTCTTTATGCACAAATAAACAAGCACATCCATCTCATTAATGTACAAATTTGTTCCTGTTTTTTAAGTGGCAAAAATACATGTATATCAAATGTTTTAAAATAATTTTATTTATGAGTTACAATCAGTAAATGTCTTATTTTTATGCCTGATTCGCATGGCTGTATGTGCAGGGTCACACAATGACTTCTCAGACATAAAGGGGTCTCAGGTGTTGAGAGTTTAAGAACTCTTGATCTAAAGGAAGGGGTTACAATTGTATTTAGAAATGCGTTCTAAAGTTCTAGAAATGGTATTTTCCTGATCTAGCCCAATGCAGCTGGACAGGTGAGAAGACATGCCCAGAGGTGCCTTCCTAGGACGCAGCCTCCTTACATATGAACTGTGAATGCAGTTGCACAGAGCAATGGGGAGACAGATGTCAGATTACATTGCAGACAGTGACTGTCACCCCTGAGAACCTGTCTCCTCTGCTCTGGGCTCCCACTTACTTATTCTTGTGATGGTCTTACTTGTGATGGTCTGTGGTGCAGTCTGCTTTGTATTTGCTCAGGTTGGTTTAGCACTGTCTTGTCTCTCCTTTATAGGATAAATCATTGAGGGTGTGGTCTGTATCCTATTGATGGTCACTGGCCTGCACAGCATCTTCAGGGTCCGCAGATAGCAAGTGTGGTTTGTTCTGTGTATTCATTTCTTACTTTTAATTTCTCATTGTTATGACACAATATGCAACAAAAGCAGAATAAATAAAGAAGAATTTGTTTTACCTGACAGTTTGAGAGTACAGTCCATCATGGTAGGGGAGAACGGCATCTGTTACCAGGAGGCAGAAGAGAGATGAATTTTGATCCTCAGTTCATTCTCTCATTTTCATTTAGTCTGGGACTCCAAGCCATGGTATGGTGTCACCTACATTTGATATGCTTCCCACCTTGGTTAATCTAGGAATGACCTCACAGACATGCAAGGAGGAGATCCTGTCAAATTAACCGATTGGCTAATATGGCACAGATATTGGCTAGTAATTTTGATTGGCCTAAATTGGGATGCTTAGATGGTCCAACAGATGTCAAGTAGGAACGTTGGAATAAGGCCTGGGAGGGTTAACTGAAGGTCAGTGGGTATCCAGATGTAGCAAATAAACCAGTGACTTCATCAGAGTCTAGAATCTGGTCCTCAAGCTGAGAGGCTTAGAAACTCAATGTTAAGACTCTCAGAATC
>JADRCH010000016.1:16127798-16171215 GCA_019843965.1 Rhynchomys soricoides
AAAAAAAAAAAAAAACAAAACAAAACAAAAAAACAACATCAACAACAAAAAGACTCTCAGAATCAGAATTTCACTTGGAGACAACTTACATCAATTGAGTTCTTCAGCTGTCTATTCAAACTAGACTCACTGATTTGACTGAAAACCTTAAAAACTCAATGGTTAGAGAAATTAGATGTCTGGGTCTGTCTATCTAGGACGAGCTTGCTTGGTTGAGATCCTTCTACTTGCATTTAAGCAAACTCAAGTATCCCCTCAGCTACAAAAGGAACAAACGCACTAAGACCCCCAGACCTGGCATCAGCTTCTTCCTTAGCTCTCTCTCCTTCCTTTTGGAAGACAAGCTCTACAGTGAATTGTTCTTTATCATTGTTTCAGTTTCCCCATTTGCGAATCTTTTCTTAACCCACTTCAAGATGGTTTCTCTCTAGCAATGATACTTAGCTGTCAATATGGCCCACAGACTAAGGAATCAACTGTTGAGTTCTGAGAGAGTCCCAGCATCCTCGGTTATCTGAGAGGTTCTCTTTGGCTAATGGACCACAGAGTTCCTTGGGTAAGCTAAGGAGGGAGGGCAGTGAACAGAGAGCTGAGAGTTTGGTGGAGCTTGTTGTAGAAGCTATTTAACAACCAATGCATCCAGCTTTCAATCTTTTAATGCACATGTGTATTATTTGTTATAGTGTGAATCCCAGCCTCGCTCCCACTCTTTCAGTAGCTCTTGCTAAGCTCAGTGATGACCTACCAGCTGCTAAGTCTGGGCAAGATATTCTGTCCTCATCTTAGTGTGCTCCCAAGGGCATCTGACGCTTTGAACCATTCCCTTCCTGAAATGTCCCCTCCCCCACCACTACCTTTTTGTTCTTTTCTTGCCAAGCCTCACTTTTCTGGAGCTTCTCCTACAATTTTTGCCTTTCAGTCACTCAGAGCATCCTAGTCTACCTGGCTTGTGCTTCCGAAATGTCCAACCCTAAGCCGTCTCCCCCTTTAATATCTTTTCCCTTTCCTAATTGTACCCATTGCCCAGTCTTCTATTTCAATCCATATACTGGTGAAGCCACATTCTATATCAGCTGCCTAGAACTTTCTCTAACCGTCTTCAGCCACTGGAATGTCTCAAAAGCACTTGGCAGGAAGTACAGCTACCCTCCAGTGTCCATGAAGAATTGCAGACCCCAAATCCAAAGAAGCTCTGTATCGTGCAAGAGGTGTGGAATCTGCACAGAACCCACATATAACTTCCCATGTGCTGTATGACACCTCTAGATTATTCACAACATCGTACAGAACATAAATGCTATGTAAATATCTGTTAGACTCTATTGTTTAGGAAAATGACAAGGAAAAACATCTGTGCATGTTTAGTGCAGATATAATTTTCCCAACCTTTTCAGTCCTAGATGCATTGAATCTGCAGATATGGGCTCAGCAGAGTTTGGGGTCATCTGAAACGCCTCTCAATTACCAGTAGGTACACAGATAGGCACAGACACTTTGGAGAGCAGTTTAGAAGTCTCTCACCTTTCCACCTCTCTATGACCCCCCTCTCTCTGTCCCATCTGAATGAACAAATGCAAACAAACTCTATTTCTGTACCTCACATCCAAAGTTTCCTACAGGGCTGAGTGTGCCCATAGGAACGGATACAATTTGGGGAGAGAGGATGAAGGGCATATGAATGAATGACCCTTAGAAGTGGGCTCTGGGCATCCATGTAACGTGGCCAAGAAGAGATTATAGATTCCTGTATGTGTATCCACATTGGTCCTGTGGAAAGAGCCATGGCAGAGAAGGCTAGAAGGGGTGAGAGCTAGGACAGGCACCAGGATTGCCATCTCCCTTTAATATGTGCTTCCCCCAATGGTAATTCATGTGCTGCTCTACTTATTTAGGGGGATCTATGGCTTCCACCCAGGTAAGAAGCGCAGCACTACAGTGCACATGCCTAATTGATACTGAATCCAGGCTGTCTGAATTAGGGATAAGGACTGAAAACTAGCATGTACAAAGAAAGACACAAAAGAGTTTCAAACCGCATCCAATTCCTATATGTTAGTGTGTGTGTGTGTGTGTGTGTGTGTGTGTGTGTTCAGGGGTTATGTCTGGAGGCCAAAGGTCAACCTCGGGTGTCATTCCTCAGGAGACATCCACCTTGTTTATTGAAACTTGATCTCCTACTGGGACCAGGATATCACTATGTAGGCCAGGTTAGCAGGTCAGCTAGCCCAGGATCCACCTGTCTGCCTTCCTAGTGCCATGGGTACTGGGGATCAAATTCAGGTTCTGATGCTTGCATGGTAAACACTTTACCTCTTTCTTAGTCCCACTAGTCTCTCAGGTATTGGTCTCCCTTATTTTAAAGAAAAATAAACTGAACTCCTGAAAGTTCTACTATCTCCCTTAATCCACTGACATGTGTTCCCAGACTTCCAGGAGATATCTGAAATTACAGATAGCACTGGGCCCAGTATATACTGGTTTTTTTCTACGACAATGTTTAATACATAAACCAAGTAAGACTAATGGCAGTAATAATTCACTGTAATAAAAATCATATGACTATAGTCCCCTTTACTCTCAAATTATCATACTTACCCTTCCTATAATGACGTCTCTGTAATAGAATGAGGTGAGTGGCAAAGAAAGCGGAATACAGCATTAGGTACATGAACACTGAGACACCACATGTAACAACCAAGAGAGCTACAAGGGACTCACAGGTGGGTAGCATATACGGTGTGCATACCTGGTAAGAGGGTAGACCTACGCTCTGAATGCGATATTCTCAAGATAGAACAAGATTTCATTATCCTGATTAGCATGGTATACAAATTTAAATTGGAGAATTTATTTCTGGAATATTCCGTTCAATGGTTTTAGACCACAGGGAACAGCAAGTCACTGAAAGACTAGAGAGACAAATGCCAGATGAAGGGAATGTCTGTACTTCCCCAAGATGGCATCTAAGGGGCAAGGTCATGCCTAGAACTCCAAGGTAACTCTAGGGCCAAAATGGATGCCTTGGTCCTATGCTTGCATCTTTAAGAGTTGTGGATACACTCAGGAAAAGGATGCTATTGTGCAGGAGGAGGTGCCAGGCAAACCACGTAGAGGTTAGTGAGTGTACCAGTTTAAGAAACAATCTCCCACATACAAAAGCTGTCTCCCTCTTAGAAAATGTAGAGGCCTGGGCCAAATTAATCTATCATAGTAAATTTGATTTTTCCCACGTGTAAAAGGTCCAGATCCACCTAGTTCAATTCAGGGAAGGATTAAATTGATAAAGTATGTACAAAATAGTTAGCAATGTCTGGTATACAAAAGAAAAGCATATTAAAGATGAGTCACTAATAATGATAAAAATAAAAATTGACTTTTAGTCTGGAGAGAAGGTTGAGAATAATGAAAGATGGCCAGCTCCCTCCTGCTTGAGGGAATGGAGGATTCTGTGTGGATTGGAGTCTCCGGATCCATTACCAGTGTGGGAAGGAGACCAGAGGCTCTTGAATCTCAAGTATTGCATTTATAATTTACTCCCGATGATCTTGTTGAGGCAATTAATTTACACCATCTCTGTTTTCTCTCTCATTAATATCTCTCCTTTCCCTTAATCAGACACTCAAAGCAGGTTCGTATATTTTACAAGCCTTTCCAAAGAACAGTCTTCAGAGTTTATTTATACCCTCTAGTGTACGTTGGTTTTTAATTTCATTCATTACATTTTTATCTTCATTAATATCATTCTACTTTTCTTTAAGTTGGTTTATTCACTTGTTCCCATTCCAATTTCCTCAGATGAGCTATTGAAATCAGCCTTTTGAGGTAGGGAGCTCTGACGTAAGTAATAATGAAGACGCATCAGGCAACAAAGTGTCCTAATAGCAGCTGTCACTGTATCTCATGGATTTGAGGACTTTCACATCGTGTAAGAAAGTCTCAAGCACAAGCAAACTTGAACTCCAGCCTTAGAAATCTAGTCACAACTTGAAAACTAGGGGGATACAGAGTTTAGAACATGCTGATTCATGGCTACCTTTCCTAAGAGCTTAGCTTCTCCCATTAGCTTCTAGCGCAGGGTACACACCAATCTGTGTACCTTGACAGTAGACCCTACAAAGAGTTTTAATGAAGATTCCCAGCTCCTTGTTCACATGTGGAACTTAAATCAGCTGGTGGTCACCTTTGAGCTGTTTTCCAGCTCATGCTTTGAGATGAAGCATAACATGCCCATGTGCCCAGAGCAGAGGTGGGTACCCTTCTTGACCTTATGTTGTCTCCTTTCGTAAAGAACAGCAAGTTCCACCCTTGAGCACCCAGAAAACACCAGGCCCACAACAAAAAGCAGACTTCTGTCCTTTTGCAGAAGCAGGTGATGTTGACTAAGGAGCATCCTTATCAGGCACTCTTGACTTGGCAAGCACTGTCACGGAGAGCCTCATTTAATTTTCCAGTGTTGTTTCCATTTTCTCCAACAGAGGTCCATAGCAGTGCTTCCCAACCTGTAGGCTGCACCACGCTGACCACTCAGGGATCTTGTCCAATTGCATACTCAGACTCAGTTGGTCTAGGTTGGTACCTTAGAGTCTTCATGCCTAGGAGGACTACCCATGGTCACCCACTGAATGGCAAGGACTTCAAGGACTTAGTGGAAGTGGCTTTCCTTCCTTCTTTTTTATTCAATCCCCAGGGTACATTAACAAGACTTTCTGCAGTCCTGTTACACAGTCCCATGTTGTACAGTCCCATGATGACTGCATACAACTAAGTGACCAAGAATATAACTTTTCAATTTTCTTTCACTTTATTTCACTAGAATTTAAATAGCCATGTGTGGTTATTTGCTTCTGGGGAAGATTAGTTGTTAGGATAGAGGGCTGTTATGTCAGTTGGATAAGGAAGCCTAGTTAGGAAGCCTGAGAAAGCCCCTTTCCATTTCTCTTCCACTACATTAGGTCAGCTCTTATTCTGTTAGAAACTTGTCCACTCCAGACTCATCTAACAAGGCTCATGTTTCAGAGAAGATCCTCAATGAGAAAGGTAGTATGGTAGGTAAGGTAGCATCCATGAGCAGAAGGTTCTACTTCGCTGCAACAGGGCAGACGAAGGGCAGAGAAAATGATCCTAACCTGCCTTTACAGAGTATATACTTCAAGAAGACTCAAGAAGCTGCTGGCCCTTTAAATGGAGCCAGCTCCCACTGGGCACTCTTAAAGCTCACTTCATTCATGAATTAAGTCCCTGACATCCCATATCTGTATGATCAATATGTTTGTTTATTAGCAGCATCTGCTGTGTTTTAGTGAAGGCGATGGGCCCCAGTGAAAGGCCTGTTCTGTAACCACAGAGTAGGGCCTGAGACCTGAAGAGAAAGGCCAGCAGATGGGAACTGGGCCTGGATAGAGTTTCAGAGTAATGGTCCTTTAATTGAAATCACCCACTCAGTTTGTAAGAAACTGTGCTGGGTTCCCTTCTGAAAAGCTCCATTAGCTGGTGGGTGTACTCCCCGCTGCTGGCCTGGGAATAGTGAAACTGGGAAGGTAGCCTGCCCTCATCTATGCAGAGGAAAGCAGGATGTGAGGCCAAGAGGAGATCCAGGCAACTTGGCCTCCAGGATCTATCTCAAATACAAGTCAATCCTTTTGGCCCAAGCCTGAATGCCTTTTGCATCCATGACTCAGGGACCTGACTCCTAGGCTGACTTGTTTTTCCAGAACTCATCATTTTCTAGTTCTTTCTTCCATATTGATGATTCATGCTCCATCTTCATCCATCTTCAAGACTAGAGGTCCAAGGAATGATCCTGAAATCACTGCTTCATCCATGCATGTGTGCAGTCCAAGCAAATTCTGCATGCCAGAAGTACCCTGGATCCTTGAGCACAAATACGAAAGAATATAGTCTGTGCCTGGGAGACTTAAAGCCACAGGAGTCTTGTTTGTTCCAATCTGGACCTCATAACATGCCCTGTACACCACAGTTCAACAAGCTATGTCATGGTTTCCAATTTGGGGTGATTTTCTCCCCAGAGATATTTGTAATGTCTGGGTTCTTGGTCATCACACCAAAGGGGTGAGAGGGCAAGTACACATGACATCTAGTGGATAGGAAACAGGAATACTGATAAATGAGGCAGCCCCATACAGAGAATTATCTGGTCCAGCACATGAACAGCCAAGCTGAGAAACCCCAGGCTATAGTCATGTCTTCACATTTGAACTGAGTGAGATGCAGACATAGGTCTTTCCCTTTTTCTTGTCTTACTCCTGGACTGCACTCCTTAACCAGCACACTATTACTGCATTCCACCATACAAACAACACTACTGATGGCTGCTCCACCTGCCTGCTCTGCCATTTATAACATTACCTTGACTTTTGGGGGTTGATATTAAGTACCATTTTCTGTGACAGGATATTGACTATTCCCATGCTATTGAACATATCTTCATATGAGGGGGAAACTCTTCTACAGGATGTTCCAGATGGGCTCAGCCCAGCTCTACAAACATACCCACTACAAACTTGGCCTTGTTCTGCCTCAATTCCATATTCAGTGGTCATATGGCTAATACACATACAGGCACTCTCCTGCTCTCACCAGAATAATACACACACACACACACACACACACACACACACACACACCAGTATTTCAGTGCCCCATTTGATCATAAACACAGGTGGGCCAGGTATACTGGCAAATGTCTGGTGAATCATGGCTATCAACTTACAACTCCACATTTTCTAATACCTGGCTTTTGGTGTGCTTGTCCTCAGAAGATTCAAGTCATTTCCAGTATCTAATCTCTTTATTATGTCATAGTATATTTTGTGGTACTTAGGATAGAAGCCAAGGCCTCACATATACTAGGTAAGTGCTCTACCACTGAATTACAGGATCATCTTAATGTCAAAGATGCTGAGTCTTTCTGATCAGGATACAAAGGATTCCATGACCACCAACAGTCTGCCTATGGTCCCATGGTAAACTTCTAGAAAGTTATAAAAATGTACACTATTGTCTTGAACTTTTTAAATCAGTAATTATGAACTCCAACAAACTATTGATCGCTGCTTGAAGCAGTATGTTGGGAAGAATGCTGGGATGCTGAAATGCTAGAGGGTGTAGGGTTCAGGTCTTGGCATTCTTAATCATTTCCCCCCATCCTTTGGAGTCACATTCAATCTGACTCTAACTAAGCCACTGACTCGGTGCCTACTACTATAAATATCCCAAAGCTTACCTATTTGAGGCCAAGGTTCATAAAAAATGACAGTGAGGATCAATTAGCAATGTTTTCAGACACACAAAAGTGAGAGGAGTAGAGGCTGCTGTGCCAGATGTTTGCCATTATTGTCTAAATGGAAAATGAATTATACATTCTTCATGCTATTTGATTAGTAGGACAGTGGCTGCAGCTGACAGTGGGTGTCTGGTCTATATGAGAGACCCAGATGAGTACAGAGATGGATTGCATCCTAAGTGAAGTTGACAATGCATCCTTGTTGGCTTTCACCTGTGGCTGCAAACACACTATAGGCTTGGCAATATAATTAGAAAGTAAAATGTCCTCTGTGTGCAAATTTCAATGACTCAGTATTGGAGACACACCAAATCGGTGACTTTGCTTTCCTGAATGTCAACAGGCTCATACCTTAGAATATCCCAATAAACAGGGATTTTGAAAGTCCCTGCAAACTGAATCAACCACTTATCCAACATGTGAACACACCTTCTGATGTTTCTGCCAAGTTGCCCTAGATTTGTTTAAATAAATCTGTAGGTGAAGACTGACAGCTCTCTACTCCATACAGTGATTTCCACTAGGCTCAGCCAGAAACCATGTCTGGTTTAAACATCTTCTTTAAAGAGAACAACATCTATAGATTTTATATCCTTTATCCCCACTTCTACTCCTCTTTTATATATTTTACTTTTTCTTGTAGCCATCTCCAGAAAGAATTCTATGAGCCAGAGATCAGCAACCCACAGCCCTAGGGACAAATCTGGCCCTCCAACCTGTTTTATAAATAAAGTTTTTTCAAAGCACAAATATTTGCTCTTGGAATCATTCATGATACAGTAGTTATGGCAGAGACCCGCAAAGCCTAAAATACTTACATAACTGACTATATGCCAATAAGTTTGCCAATCCATACTGTATCAAACCTCAGAACTATGCCAAACAAATGATCACCAATGATCACCATGAGGAAGAGCACTGAGTCATTCATCACCTTAGTTCCATTAACTAATGCTCATTTCATCTATATTTATGGTCTCTCTCTCTCTCTGTCTCTCTCTCTCTGTCTCTCTCTCTCTGTCTCTCTCTCTCTCTCTCTCTCTGTGTGTGTGTGTGTGTGTGTATGTGGTTAATTTTGATTCATATATTGAGGGAATATTATCCTTCATGTTGTCACATTGTTCTGTAGTCAGGAAGCAGAGAGAGATAAATGCTAAGGGTCTCTCATACTTATTTATTAAGAGTGAATCCAAAACAACACTACCTGCAAGGCCTGGACCAGAATCTCCTCCTTGTTTCTTCTTAGTACTAAGTCCACTTTCTGCAGATAAGGATTACACTCATTTCTTCACCATCAACAATGTCTACGGATCTACTGGGTATTTCTTGTTGACAACAAAATCATACCTCTGCTTACAGCTAGCATTTCCTGCTGCCTTTTTGTAAACTGGGCTGTGATAAGTACTGTGTACCATTGCTTTGACAGTCTCTATCTTGCTGTCCTATAAGGAAGACACTGTTATTATCCCCACTTTCTAAATGAAGCAAGTGGAAGCTTAGAAGAGTTGCAAATACCCAGGGTCATGTGGTTCATAAATGACAAAGTCAGATTTCTGAGTCTAGTCCCTTTTAAGAAGAGATGTTCCCTTCCTAGGTGTTAGGACTTATTTGCTGTGCTTTCCAGATAGGTAATCCTTGACTTGAACTTGACAATTCAGCTTTCTTGGGTTCTTCCATTCAACAAATGGCTCTACGGCATCTACATGTACCCAGGCCTTGTTCTTGGTGCTGAATAAAGTAGATATAAAAATCTCTGCCCTTGTGGCAAGTCTTCTAGTGGTGTTAGAGAGAGGCACAGATAAGAAAGAAGAATCATAAAGTGTCAAGTGCCATGAAAAATAAAGCAGAAAAGGGGTAGTTTGTGAGAGTGGAGTGGAGTTAGAATGGAGTTGTAATGCTAAGTGGAGTGACCAGAGTGACCTTGGCTGGAAGGTAGCTTGTCAGAGATAAAAACTGGGCCATACAGGCATCTGGAGGAAGAGTCTGCCAAGTGGAAGTTAAGAAATTACCAGGACCCTGAGACAGGAATGTGCTTAGAATAAGTCAAAGAATGGCAGGTAGACCAGTTGGCTGAAAAAGAGGCTAGAGGATGAGGAGAAATTTCGTTTGAGGAAGAAGGAATGTTGTTGAAGGGGCCTAAGCATAAGAGGAACACCAAGTCAATTATGCTTTACATGGCTCCCTCCCACTGCTGGGTTAAAAATGGACTTTCAGGAACAAATGTGGAAGGAAACAGTATGGCTAGAAATCTATGGCATGCAAAGTTTACCATGTATCATTCTGATCAAGAACAAGCATATAGTCTGTGGGTGTCCTAGAGCATTTTAATGAATTTAATTATTTCTACCACCTAGTGATGTTGTAGCCAACTAAATATCATAGCACAAGGTAATCCATGTATATGGTGATACAGATAAAAACACACCCACTACAATGACAATTATGAATACACATAAGGCGTAATAGTAATGGTCATATAACACTGTTGCTGGTTTTTGTTTTTTACTACATCATACTCTCTATAGTCATTTAGCATACCCCTTCTATACACACGGGTGGATTTGTATAAAGAGTTTACTGTAAAAGAGTCCTAGCATGTATCACAGCCTCATCCATCTTGTGTTTAGCACATCTCTTGACTGCATCAAGATGCACTGAATGATTGATCTATATTGTCTAGGACTGTGTAAGTGAAAACCCATGACAAAATCTCCCAGTGATGCATCTTTCAGATTGTGTCCTTGACATACAGAAATGCCTGGCTGTACCAGAGCAGAAAGATGATGGCCATGCTGATTAGGGTCCCAGCAGTTACAGGAAGAGAGACTTCTGCTGGATTCCGGATGTATCTTGAATGTAGAGCCAACATGATGTCTTGTAGCTAAAGGAGGCAGCATGCAAGATGAAGAGCAGAGCTAAGCATGATAGGAAGCCTTCCAAACTGAGATAGAAGGAGGCTGTGTGAGGGACAGGTCCAAAGTTGTATCTGGGTGAATTAGATTTGAGATCTTGCTACCTACACCCTTACTAGGTGGGGGTGCTGAGGATCCAGGTGGAGGCAGATGACTGAAAGTCCACAAAAGATCTTTCTGTTCATTCAGCCTTCATTTATTCACAGTGGCTTATTTAGAGTGTTTTTTTTTTTTTTCAGTTCAGCAAGTAACCAAGGCATTTACAGTATTTCTGGAGGAAAAAAAATTAACTTGTATTTAGATCAATACTAAGTGGCATGTCCCACTGTCTTAGACTATTAACAGCCATTGCTCCTCTGTCAGCAACACAGCCAGTCCTACACACACACACACACACACACACACACACACACACGGCGTACACATGAGTCTCTGAAGAGGAGACTCTGGGAGAAAAAGAAAAAGAGATGATGATGCATCATAAAATGATAAGAACAAGCTGCCTCTTCCATAGAACTATTCGGCCCTCCTGTTGCCTTAAACATGAAGCTTCAACCACACTGCAATACTCCCTACTCCCCTGAACATCTGCCCTGTGGTTCATCCTTGCCAGACAAGCTCTAACAAAATGTCAGCAGGTACCACTGCCCACTGAAGGTATGTGGCCCCTCTTGGAGGATCGCTATGGTCTTTAGTGACATATCCCCCTCCCCTAGATTAATTATAGCTCTGACAATGAGGGCTCAGCTGGTACAGAAATCTGCACTGTGAACTCACTGGCACAGAGGTCTCAGTCAGGCAGACCTGTAGAGGCTTTTCTCTTGGACTTGGGCTGGGAGATGGAGACTTTTTAATTAGAAGTTGTTATTAATGGGAAATGTGGCAAATTAAAAAGAAGCCTCCTCCCTCTCTCGCCTGCCTTCCCCACTATATTTATCTCTGATCTCAATTAGAAAGTTCAGGGACTCACTGCTGAATAGAATTTGTGGAGATGAAAGCTGAGACACCAGGAGGAGGGTGAGGATGGGGAGGGAGAAAGGTGGGGGAGGGAATGTGGAGAATGTGTAGCCAAGGCTCAGCTGGACCTCCTAGGATGCACCCAGGGCTAAGAAGTGTAGCCTGAGACTACCCCAGTAAGGGCCTTACCAGTCTTTTATGCCTCTAACACTGGTGACAAATGTCCTTACTCCTTTGGTCACTGACACATACATAAGACCTCAGAGAAGGCTGTATTCTAAAGGGACTATCTTTAGGGAACATTAACAAGACCTTCAGCATGGTTTGGTTTGTAAATTACCAAATGGAAACCAACCCGGCTTTTCCCAATGGTAAAGACAAAACATACTTGTTATTTTAAATTTTCACACATTACAATTAAGGTTAAAGCAAAAATCACACTAAAGAGCCAATGCTAATAGTTTTGGTGACATCCTGCTCTCTATCCATCTTTATCTCTTTCATAATTTCCTATCTCTAGGATAATGACATATATAATGTCCCAAGGCAGGCTTTCACTTCAATAAAATATATGGAGAGATATCTTTATCAATCGACATAAATCTATGCCATAATTTTAATGGCTGTATGGCATTCTTTTATATGGATGTATCATAATTTATTTAACCAAACCCATCTTAGTGGTCATTTAGGTCGTTTCCAGGGTCCTTTTGTATGAACACTGCTGAGCCTTCCAATTCAGAGATCTGAACTAAGATCCTGCCTGCCAGGTTACTCATCATTAGCAGCTGGGCCCTGAGACTTCCTGGGGTCCAACAGCTCCATCTATGGGCTGGAAGACCACAGCGCAATAGCATTTGCTCAACAGCCTCTTTGTCTGCTCAAGAAATCTTAAATGTAGGCTCTCTAGCCCATAATGCTCTGCCAAGTGCCTAGAGCTGTAGAAAGCTGTGTGCTCGGAGTATTTATCAAGCTTCCCTCTCCCCCCACCCCCATGGCTGACATGCTCAGAAGCCTTCAGACGGACCACTCCCCAAACTTAACACACTCAGTGTGGTTCACTATCATTACTCTTCCAACCACAAGATGACTATTTGGAAAAGACAATCATGACAGCTCTATTCCACCAGAAAGGGGGGAGGGCAATTAGACATAATATATTGAGCTACTCAGCACACAGTGAGCGGTAGCGTTACTAATAATCACTGCTAGCAAGCCAGCAACGACAGCACACTGAGCATGTGGTAGATGTAAATAATTAATAACAAGTTGCTCTCTAACACGCTTCTGCCGGTCTTCTATGTGGTACATTCAAAGCAGGGATGGATCCATGTATAGACAGCTATCCTAGGAAGCCAGCCCTTGGCGAGGCACCAGGTGGCTGAGGAGGTGTCGGAAGTCTTCCTAGAGCAAGTGGCACAGGAAGGAGTACTCAGAACAGTGGAGGACTGTAGAGCTGGAAGGTAGAAATCAACCTAAGTCACTTAGGAGACTCCACTCTTGTCCCCACTCTGAAGTCAAACGTGGAACCCTGTCCTCACTGCCCTGCTTCTGGGTCACATCCGGAGGTCACCTTCTCTCCTACCAGCAGTCAGAGGGAAGGAGCTGGAATGTGCTGGGCTACATCTACACTGGTAAGATTATTGAGCATCAAGCCCAAAGTTCACAGATCCAGCAAGACTGGTCGGCCAACAAACTGTGGGGATCCTCTATCTTCCCAGCACTGTTAGTGCAGGCGCATGACTTTTTCACATAGGGTCCTGAGGATCAAAGTCGGGTCTCCATCCCTGTATGGTGTACATTTCATCAACTTAGTTATCTTCCAATCCCAGGCTGTTCATGTTTGTACACATGTTGTACATGGTCTGCCATCTCCAACCCCAGGCTGAGGTCAATCCCAGCACAAGATCTGCAGTATGCTGGTGAGAGCCAGCATGGTGCTTAGGACAGAGCAATGGACAGAGAGAGGACTTCCCTTCTCTCAGTTTCAGGGAAGGCGTGTGACATGAAACTGAATACGTGGAAATGGAGCTGTTTCTACTCTTGGGATTGGGTGAGCTTCACTCCCCTCCCACAACAGCCCCTGTGTGTAGAGCCCCTGCCTGCAATTGCACCTTCCAGTTGCCTCACTGGCAGTAGGACCAGCAGGAGCTTCATTGCCTGGCCTCCGGGGGGACCTGCTGCCTGCCTCCACCACTACCTCTTCCTGGCACCCCTGCACCTGGTCATCCTAACACACTGCCCCTCCCTACATGCCCAGGCCTGGACGACCCCCGCTGGAGGTCTTGGGATTCCCCAGGGAGTCACCAAGGTTCTTACTCTCCCGATCAAGCAGTGCAGACTCTGAAACCACTATCAGCTAATTGCTCGCTACTACCTCTTCTTCTCCATAGGAATATCATTGCCAGCAATTAGCGTGAAGATCCTCCCCACTCTAGTTAAGATCCCAGGCTGCAGTTAAATGCTCCCAGATCCCATTTAAATGATTTCAAACTCAATTCATTCTGGCTCATTAGATAATCCTGTAGATGGTTTTCTTTGTTGCCATCACCTTAGAAACCTCGGTTTAATTTCTTTAGAAAAACGTTAAAAATTTTAAAAATGAAAGGGTTAGAAGTGAAGAGGGCAGCCTGGTCCAGGAGCAGGAAGCAGAAAAATGGCTGCCCTGGCTTCATCTTGTCCTGGTTTGCATTCCTCTCCCCCACTCTGGCTACCACCTGGACCCTACTCTCAACTCTCTCCCTCCATCCTTTTCTCTTGGAAATGACTTCACCTGACAGCTCTGGATTTAGATATTTTCTTGCCAATTACTTATGCCCAGTGAGAAAATAGGTTTTTAATGTCTGTCCTTGCTCTGTGCAGCCTTGCTATCTCCCAGTGAAGCAAGGTGGCAGTGTCTGCCACATGGATGACCCCAGACTTTTGCTGGTCTGCGTGCAGGCCATGCTGGGGGACATGATGTGTGTAGGTGAGGAAAGCAAGAAGGACCAGGACAAAGAGCATCCTTAGGGCCAACACTTGGCAACAGAGGAAACCCCAGGCTGTGAGCTCTGAGCCCCCGCAGAGCCCAGTTCAATACTCACTCAGCCTCAATTAGTTTGAGGATGCATGGACCACTACCCTGAGCCAGGAACTCTATAAGCGTTTTGTGTATATTAACATGCAAAACCTTAGGTGTGACCTGGTAAGATAGATGTCATTATCATGTCATTTTACAATCAGGACAAATTAAGGCTCCTGGGAAGCTCAATATAGCACCCAAAGTCACAAGTGTAGCCCATGCTTCAGTTGGGATGGCACTGCTCTAGAATTTCTAAACTATTCTAATGCACTGCCTGGACTTGGTGCCTGTATTAGTCCTGGTTCTGTAGACTAACAGGACTTAAATAAAATAAACAAATTGGATAGATAGATAGATAGATAGATAGATTCTATATATAAAATACATGCATATATAATATATGAATATATATTTATTAGAATTACTTATAGGCTGCAGTCCATCTAGTCTAACAGTGGTTGCCTATGAATGGACTGTCCAAGAGTTATTGAGTCCACGAAGAGGTTGGATGTCTTAGCTGATCTTCAATACCTGCTGGAATCCCAAATACATCATTCTAGTGCTGGAGAAGAAATGGACATGCTAGCAAGGGTGAGAGCAAACAGGCAAAAAGCAAAAGCTTCCTCCTTCCTCATCCTTAATACAGGCTTCCAGAAGGTGTGGTCCAGATTAAAGGTGTGTCTTCCCTGATCAAGATCTGGGATTAACGCTGTGGCTATTCTCATCTCAAAAGATCCGTATTAAAGGTGAGTCTTCCTAGCCCAGAGATCCAGATTAGAAATGGATCTTCAATTAAGTAAAAATCCCTTACATGTGTACTTGCCGTTTTCAGATTTTGGTTAATTACAAATTCAGTCAAGTTGACAGCCATGAAGGCCATCATTGTCCCTTGATCCTGAAACAGCACCCTGGCACCTCTGGGGAGGCTCAGCAAGGTCCTGACTGAGCTTTTATCTCAAAAGATGTTGGTTTTCTCTCTAAAGGGGCACACAGACTACTGACGGTTATAGTCAAGGGCAGCACAGAGTACCTACCAGAAGAAATTGAAGAGCAGAGTGGTCTATTTGCCCCCGGGAAAGGAGAGGCAGGTTGGAAGGGGCTACAAAAAGAGGCTGCATCACCCAGACCCTGAAAACTGAGGCAAGAAAACTGAGGGCAGAGGGGAGTGGTCAGAGTGTAAACTAAGGTCAGAGAACTGAAGGACCTGGTAGGCTAGGCTCTGACCTCTAAAGCAAGACACAAGTTTCAAATGTGTCTGAGGATTTGTTGCACAAATATCACTTTAGGCCAGTGTCCTCTAACCAGGGGCAAGTCTGCCTCCCAGCTGACTTTGGGCAATATCTGCAGACCTTTATTGCCACAGTGAAGGAAAAAGGCACTATGAGCATCTAGTGTTCAGAAGCCAGGGATCCCGTTAGGCACAGTAAGGAATTACCCATCACCAAATCTCAACAAGACTGGCAAAGAGACACCATAGTGCAAAGAAAAAATAATGGTGACATCACCTTTGGTGGAAAACAAAACTGGCTCTGGATGAGGACATTGGGAAGGGGTTGGTGGAGAAAGGGACACTGAGGGGCTCATGGAAATGGTCTGGGAGGACTGGTTAGGTAGAGAAAAAGAGATGCCCAAGAAAGGCCAGAGAATGAGTGCTGGACCTGGGATGCAGCCAGACAGAGAGTGCTGGGGCCTGTACAGTCTGGCAGTGTAGAGGGTTCACAGGAAGGGAGAGATGAAAGCATCGGAAAATGTCTTCCATGGTTCAGTTTATTACCCTAACAGCAATTTAGAATAATTCCATAAGGCAGTGGGGGGAGCCACTGAAGGGCTTGGAGCATCAAAAATGGGATCACAGATGCTTTAATTAATCAGGACTTAATTAATTAATCAAGCAGTAGTACATAGACTGGGGGAAGGGATCCCCATTAGGAGGCCATTTCAGTGCTCCCAGCAGGAGCCTTAGTCACCCCCAACTAGAGAGTAATAGCCCCACTCCACCTGCTGGATCAGTGTCCCCTGAGCCATGCTCAGAGCTAAGCACAGGATACAAGCCAGAACCACTGCTCCATAGGAGACACACAAACTGAGTGCTTGTCAATTCATTTAAATTTTAAATGCAATTTGATATTTTAATTTGTTAAAAACAAGCATGCATTGCTTTTGTAATAAAACAATATAAGAATGTCTTGAAAAACGGAAGCCAAAATTTATGCACAAAGATCTCACGACAGCAGTATCTGGAGTAACGACCTGTTTGTCATCAGGGGATTGCCAACCACAGGTCCTGCAATGGGTGCTTTGCAGGAAAAGAGTAGACATTTGTTCTTGAAGAACTGAAATATAATAACTGTATTAGTCTTTTTCTATTACTATAATAGAATACCTGAGACTGAAAACTTTATAAAGAAAAAAATGTGCTGTGTGTGGTGGTACAGGCCTTAAGTCCAGTACTTAGGAGCAGAGGCTGGCAGATTTTGACAATTTCAAGGCTAGTCTACAGAGTGAGAGCCAAGGCTACATGGTGAGACCCTGTCTCAAAAACAAACAAACAAGCAACAGCAAAAAGTTAAGTCACACATGACAAGATAAGACTCCAGATAGAGACATGAGCCACACACAGAGGAACTGCTCTAGAGCCTTCTGAAGTTGTGCCTCCAGTGACCTAATGACCTCCCTGCACTAAGCCCCATCTCTAAAAGGCCCCATTACCTCTTAATGTCACTACACTGAAAACCAAGTTTCCAGCATATGACCTGTGGGATGGTGAGTGGTGACAGCCATGCTAGCCATAGTTAAATATTGTTTAATAAATAAAATGTGCAGATAAGGGCTGAGGATATAGCTCAGTTGGGAGAGTACTCTACTAGCATGTAGGAAGCCCTGGGTCTAATCTCAAAGCACCACATAAACATAGACATGATGGTGCATACCTGTATTCACAGTGCTGGAGAGGTGGAGAAAGGATCTGATGTTCAAAATGTCACTGGCTACGGAATGATTTTGAGGTCAGCTTTGGATGCATTAGATCCTATTTTGAAAGAGAGAATGAGGGGGTGGGGGGAGGAAAAGAGAGTGCCCAGTGAGTGAATTAGTGAGTGAGACAATTAGGACAGAATCACTGATCGGGACTGTGTACAGATGTGAGCAACCAAATGCTTACCTGGGTGCCCCGTTGCACTGGGTGGGCCTCCAAAGGGACTTGGACTTTGGACTGCAAGATGTAGCTGGAGCTGCTCCCCCTCCCTGCCTACGTTAAGACCTGGAAGTTGAGTCCTGGGAGGGAAAAGGTGACTGAACTAGAGGTCAAGAAGTGAGACACTGATCTATTGCCAGGAGCGGTAGGGCAAAGGAAAGCTTTTGTGAAGCCAGCAAGTCTTTACTGAGAGAATATTGTACAACCCAGGCGCTCTCAAACAAAAGCCTGGAAGTCGCAGTTGCAAACAAAAACAAGCATTGCTTTCTTTCACTGTGAGTCTGAAGGTCAGCCTGAGCTGGCTCTGCTTCACACATCCCTCATGGGACAAGTGAGCCAGCCAGGAGGATTTTCTCAAAGCAGTGACATAATCTCCAAAGGGCATGAAGCATGGCCAGCCAGCAGCTTGCATCACCCAGCCAGAGCAGCCACGTGGCTTTGGGCAGAGTCAAGTGGCAGGGCAGTCTCCTCTTGCCTTTCTGTGGAAGGATTGACAAAGCTGCCTAGCAAAGCATATGCGCAGATTCAGCATCACTGCTGAAAGCATTGGTTGTCCCGCACCTTCAGCCTGTCAGGTACTGGCAAGTTCCTCCTCTGTAGCCCATGTGCTGGAAATGGGCCTTGTAGGACACCACTAGTAGCTCTTTGGGATGAAAGCATGCTCTCTCCTTGACCCTGAGGTTCTAAGATTCTGAGTGGAGTTGGAGAAGAAATGTGCATTTGTTTACTGAAACTGTAACTGCCATGTTCTTGATCTGTCTGGAAGCAGATTTTGCTGGAAATCTTTGCTTTCTCTGGAAGGATCTGTTCTGAACTTAAGCTTAATGCTGATACCTGGGCTTTTTTTTTTTTTGAATCCCAGTCCCCTTTTCATTTTTGTAGGACGAAGAGGAGTCTAGTAGCCCAGGCTAGCCTTCCTTCTGCCACCTTCCAAGAGATGGAATTACAGGATTTCCCTGCTATCTCCACTTTCCCTTCCCCCTCAAGCATCCCTCCTCCTATTTCCTTTGAAGATTTCCTTCCTTTATGCTCTCCTAAAATAAGATGTCCTTCAGAACTGTGTTTTGAACTGCATTTTCCCCTCCATATCCTGAGGGGTGACCTTCAGGGTACCTATAAACTCCAAGAAAATTATTTAACCTAAAAGTTTAAATTATTTAAACTTAATAAACGTCTTTCTGTTTGTTCATGTCTAGATTGAAGTTTATGGATTTTGTGAAACGTTCACCACTGGCCGTAGCTGACAGCACCACTCTGTCGCCTTCCTGGGTAAGACCCAACTTCCTATGGGCTTTGAGCATCCCTTCTAGCTCCCCTCCACACACACACCCTTTCCCCACTCCTAATCTTCCTTCATTCAGACTCCCCACCTCTTTGTGCACAGTCTCACAGGCATCTCAAAAACAAATCTACAAAGGAAACTCCAATAGAGAACCCGTGTCTCCTATCTTTATGGATGGCCAACCTCAGTGGTCATCACAGGGCCCTGACCTCTGGACAGACTCCACTGACTCATGTCTTCTTTCTGCCTCACCTCCTGACAACTTAAATAGATGCCTTCCCTTCCACCCTACCTACTCGGCATCAGTGCAGGGCCCCGTCCTCCTTCTCAGAATCCTGACCCAACTATTTCACAGATCCAGTCCCCTTAGTCATCCCACGCAGCTATCGGGGTTCCTTTCAAAATCCTAATGAGCTTTTGTGAGTCTCTTGTCCACCCACTGCTTCTAGGGAAAGGTCTAAACAGAAGATAATTGGGAGCTGGTCTCCACCAAATGACCAGGTCCATCTCCACTTCCAATCCCTAACACTCTTTCTGTCCCTTTACCTCTCTGGACCTTCCATGCTTCCCAACCCTCACCATTCACTTCCTTGCCTAGTTCTATTTCTCCCAGAACAGTGAGTTTCATTGTTACCTCCTCCATGTTGTGGGCCTCAGGCTGGCCAGGTGCCTCCTCTTTGGACTCCAGCGGTATCAGAACACTGTAAAAGCATCTACAGGACTACACTATCCATCAAGCTATAAACATTACATGAGCTAGAGGCATGTGCTTGCCTCCCAAAGGCCTTATGTTCTATAAATGTTTGATGACTGAATAATGGATGGGATGGATGAAGTGATAGTTGCATTTGTTACCTGTCTCGTGATGTTGGGCAAGTCTGGTAACTCCTGGGGACATCAGTTTCCTCATCTGCAAAATGGAAACCGTAATGAAAATACGGAGGGCAAGTGGACAATAAGTATTGGGTCAGCTACACAACTAAAATCGAAATCCCCGAAATATAATTATTGAAATTATGTAGTTGCAAGGAAAATGTGAAAAGGGGGTGTAGAATAATTTAGACAGCGTGACTTCAACTGTCTACAAGGGACAGCTGTGAATAAACCCTCCCTCGCACACGCCTGGAGTGACAGGGCCAATATTTATCCTTGAGTGGTGGGACCGTGGTGACTTCATTTTATGCCCCTGGACTTGCCACGCTTTTGTTAGTGATCATGCAATACTTTATGATGAAAAGCTAAACTTTATTACCAAAAAAGAAGAAAGAGGTTTCTAAGAAAAGAAGCGCGCATCCTCCTCACTTGGCAGTGTGTTGGATGCCGTCAGCATTCCCTGGGAGGGAGCTCTTGCATTCCTCCAGCACTTTTTGTTCTTCTACAAAGGCAGGTCCACTCCACACCGTCCCTCCCTCCCACTGAGCTCACAGCATTGCTGGGCAGCCAGGTCTGCAGAGAGAATGAACACAAGCCTGGAGCATCTTTGTCTCTGGTCTTGTGATGAGAACAGGAGAGCCACATACCCACAGTGACTTCAGCCCCTAATTGTTTGAACCCTTGCTGTGTGGTAGCAGACTCACAGATCCTGCCTTTGAGGAGTTCCCAGTTCCGAGGTTCAATCTGCCTGAGGTCTAGATCTCAGATCTCACTAAGAGTTGAAGACTTGCTACATCAGAGCAACTTAGACCCATAGTGGTGGGGCTTCCAGAAACTTGAACTCTCAGCCATTGCTGGTGGGAGCTGAAAGGGATACAATCTTTCCATTGTGTGACCACTTCTAAGACTTTAATTAGGAAGGTGTATGCTAGTTAATTCTGTATCAACTTAATCAAGTCAAAGAATGCCCCAAAAGCTAGTAAAAGAGGGTTTCTGAGTATGGCTGTTTCCAGAAGAGCTACATGTTGGAACCAGAAGGAATAAAGCAGAGCCACATTTTAGCAATATGAACAGGCTTCACCCAACCTACTGACAGCCTGAAGGAACAAAAGTCAATAGGAGTTTGAATGTTCTGCCTCTTCTTGAACTGGGACTTCCACCTGCGTTGGCCCTTGAAGTCCATAGCTCCTGGCTCCTGTGTATTAGCCCGTCAGAGTCCAGAACGTACAGATGCTCCCACCTTATTTATCTGCCAACTCTCAGACTTCAGAACTCAGACCAAACAATACCAATTGCTTTCCTGATACTTTAACTTGCAAATGGCATACCATGGGCTTTTCAGCCTACGTGTGCCAGTTCCTGTAATAAATCTCTTCAATATTTACCTATATCTTGTAGGTTCTGCTTCTCTGGAGAATCTTAATACATGTGGCAAATCAACATTCAAAAAATGTACATCAGTTATTGGCTCCAACCTATTATCTCAGCTACTAGGGAGGTTGAAGCAGGAGGACCACAAGATAAAAGATCAGCCAGGGAAACTCCGTCTCAAAATAAAAACATAAAAAAAAATAAAATAAAACAGAGTGTGGCAGTGTGAATAGGAATGGCCCCCACGGGCTCATAGATTTGACTGCTTGGTCATGCCAGGGAGTGGCACTATTAGGAGACGTGGCTTTGTTGGGATAGGTGTGCCCTTGTTGGAGGAAGAGTATCACTGGGGTGTGATTGGGAGTTTTAAATGATCAAGCCAGGCCCAGGGTCTGGCTCTTCTTGATGCCTGAAGATCCAGAAGTAGAACTCTCAGCTTCTTCTCCAACACCTTGTCTGCCTGCCTGCCACCATGCTTCTGCCATTATGATGATGGACTAAGCCTCTGAAAATATAAGCAAGCCCCAATTAAATAATTCCTTTATAAGAGTTGCCATGATCATGGTGTCTCTTCATACCAATAAAATGCTGACTAAGAGGGAATACTGGGAAAATGCTTGCTACCCAAGCACGAGAATCATGGATCCCCAGCACCCACATAATTGTTGGGCAGCAATGATGGCTCACTTGCAATCCCAGCACTTGAGATGCTGAGACAGGAGTACCCACCATCCCAGCAAGCTGGCTAGTCAGAATAACAGAATTGGCAAACTCTAGGTGCAGCTGAGAGACTCTGCCTCAAAATATAAAGTGGAGAGTGACTGAGGAGAAAGACACCTGGTATTAACCTCTGGCCTATGTGGACAAATGTGCTCATGTGCTACACATATATATGCACCCACCTGCATACATATACAAAAACAAACAGATAAATAAATAAGTAGCTACTAAGGATATAGTTTACTAGTAGAGTACTTGCTAGGCATGTATGAGGCCCTAGGCTGAACCCCATGTAACACACACACACACACACACACACACACACACGCTTTTTCAAACACTATGCATAATATTTTAATGAGGATAATGCAAATTCCAAAATATTGATTAAATTATAATGATATTATTAGATAAATTAACAAATTAGCATGCAACTGTCAAAATACCAAGGTCGTGGAGTAGTTAATTACACAGAAAATATTAACAGACTATTGTTATATTAAAAAGCAAGTTACAAAACAGTCACAGGTATAAATGTGTTCTAAACGTGTCCATAGAATAGGAAGCTTGAGGCAGGACAAACACAAAACTGTTAGCAGTTATTTCTGAGTAGTCAAATTTCAAATGACTTCTTTCTTCTTTGGGCTCATTTCTATTTTCTACACTTTCTTGCAATTAGTTCAGATTGCTTTCATAACAAGGGAAAAAAAACTTTCTTTTAAAGAAAACCCATTTTAAGAGTTGTATTTGACAAACTTCCAGTTCTCTTGAATCATTTTATTTCCAAGTTCTATGCTGTAGATCCAATGTCTTTTCTTTCTTTCTGAAGTCCGACTTCTTCAGTCTGAGGAAATATGCTTCATGATGGTTTTCCCCTCAGTAAGAGAGCTTCTCACGGACTCTACAGACCATTTTCTCTTTATTAGGACAACGAGAGGAATGCTGGGGCCATATTTATTTGCATATCTCTCTCTCTCTCTCTCTCTCTCTCTCTCTCTCTCTCTCTCTCTCTCACACACACACACACACACACACACACACACACCGGAGATGTATTTAGTTGCAATGTAAGGCATGACCAGCACATGCCAGACACACAGCTTCTAATTGAATGAAATGTCTAGGTGTTTATGTTTCCTTACTCAACATCATTATAATTCTTATGCAGATTATTCGCTGCATAAGAAATCATCCCAGGTGGAAAATGGAGACACAAACTCTTAGTTCTGTTCACTAGACTGTGCTCCTCCTGTGGGGCTCTATCCTTCAAGGCAGGAGAGATTATTTGTAAATTCACACTGTGGTGACCATCTTCTTGCTAACCTGGGCAATTGCAGTTTTGAATCTTCTTAGAGAAGACATTTTTCTAATGTGTTTTATGAGAGAACAGAGGCCCTGTAGCCATCACAGTTTGCATTAAGAAATCAATATTGATTGCCCCATCCGCCCACCCTGCTGGCTCCTATAGATAGTAAATGTAGTACCTTCTTCTAGTGTGGTGAGTAATACGCACTGTCAACTTGCCTGGACTTAGGATCACCTAGGAAACACATTCCTGAGTGTCTGTGAAGGTATTCACAGAGAGGTACAGTGGGGAGATAAGCCTGTATGTGAGTGTTATCACCCATGGGTGAGAACACAGAGGTGAGATGGGAGAAGCCAGCTGTTGTGCAACTTTCTTCTTAGTGCTGGAAAGTTCCCTCTTGGAGGGAAGAAAGGAGCCCACAGAATCCAGGAAGCTCATGAAACTTACAAGGCTCAGAAAACCCAGGAGAGGAGGCTCTGGTTGGCTGAAGAGGGAACTCCAAGCATGCAGCCTGCATCAATCATCTCCTATGCTGGGCTGGCTTTTTGGCCATGCTGCTGTTGATCTGCCGATATTCTTCTAAGTGACGCCAATAAAATCATTGGCTCACAAAGTTGGACTTGAGCTAAAGTGTTTCCTCGGTTTGTACCCTATCTGGGCTAAATCCTGATAGAGAATGCAGTGTGAGCCTCATGTTCCTGCAGCCATCATGGACTGCCTTTCATCATACTGTAAGCCAAATGAACCCTTCCCTGTAATGCTTCTTCTCAGGTATTTGGTCAGAACAATGAGGAAACCAATGACTACACCTATAATCCTCAGGTCTTAATCTATAATTATAATCTATAATAACCTATAATCTCACTTGCTACAACCCTATCCCTACCCTCTCTTGAAACAAATAGCAGTTTTTCCTATCACCCACAGCCTGTCAGTGGTATAGACCTTGGTGGCTTATCAACCAGGGTTGCACATATCCACCTACCTCAACCACACCTTAAACAAATTACTTCCAATCTCAAGAGTGGGCTGCAGTCAAGGTTAAAAATAGTTGACTAGAAATAACTCAAAGTTAAAAACAAATCTAAATGTCTGGGTTTAATATTCCATCCCTTGAGATCTGGGGAAATGGATCAGTGGTTAAGAGGATTGGCTGTTCTTTCAGAGGACCCAGCACCCCCATGGCAGTTCATGATCATCTCTAACTCTAGTCCCAAGGGATCTGACACCCTTTTCTGGTCTCCAAGAGCACAGAATGCTCATGGTACACAGACTTGCATGCAGACAAAACACCCATACACATAAGAAATAAAGACATGAATTAAAGGTTAAAAACATTTTTTAAAAAAGACGCCATCCCTTGGCTTATCAGTATGAATAGGTTTTGTTGTTTTGTTTGTTTGTTTCTTTTTGGGGGGGGATGGGAGGGTGTGTGGTTCAAGACAGGGTTTCTCTGTGTGGCCTTGGTTTTCTAGGAACATACTCTGTAGATAAGGTTGGCCTCAAACTCAGAGATCTGAGTTTAATATCTACTGGAATTAAAGGCATGCACCACTACTATCTGGCTCAGCATTAATTCTTGAAATTTTACGCTTTGCCAGTCTAGTTCTTCTAGTGTGTAACACGAGAGTGATAAGTCCTAATCATACCCCACCTGCAAACTAGTAAACCCTCTGATGCATTTTGCTGCTGAACTCAAAGTGAGAACAAGAAAGAGAACAAGTCCCTTGGAGCAAGGAGTAGAGATGGAGACGAGGCAGATGTGATGAGCTAAGAGGTTGGCTTGCCAGGCTTTGAACAATGCTGGGATTTGTAGGAGCAGATGCTCCTGAGACCTCCCTCATCCCAAAGCATTGGTGCTGTAGAAGTGTTTATACCACAGGAAGCTGAAGGTCTGTATTTTGGTGTGCCTCCCCAGAAAGGATTGTGAATTGTCCAAATACAATGTTATTAATGCTTTCTTGATACGGCTCATCAGGATCTGGGACTGTCCTGTTATTGACACTCATGATCCAAACCACTCTGAGTCCTCATCCTCCATGCAGTCATCAAAGCCATTCAGTTATTAGCCAGAGAGAAGTAAAACTTGTGCATGTGTGTGTGCACCTGCACATGTGTGTGCAGGTGTTAATTCTGCCACTTTCTTACCCCCTTCTATAAAGATACAAAATGCAGCTGTCACTTTAATCCATCCTGGCAGATGATCTGATTTGTAGAATCAGGTGCTATCTAAGAACACTTGAGGTCCAGAGGGAACCCCATTGCTTCAAACGGTTTAAAGAAACCATCTCTCCCTCAGTTTTCTGATCTGTACAATGGGAATACCAATATCTGTTGATAACGTGGAGCTGAAAGCAATTAATAAAGTAATATCAGAGTTGAAATGTCTTTTTGCGCATGCCCAGGCTGCATCCTTTTCAGAGTGTCTGCTTTGCTAATCCAAGGTCCATCTTCTTGGCCATGCTTAAGATGACCTATGCTAGCCAGTGAACAAAGACTTATTCTACTGAATGAAAATTCTCTTTCTGGTGGAAGCCATCTTGCCTCTACAAAAGAAGTAGTGGTCCAGGGTCTGAAAGTGATACAAAGAAAAGCAGAGTGAAAAAAAATTAAAGATAAATGATAACGTCATTTGAGTTCCCAAATTACTCCATTTCTTCTTGCATTCATTCAACAGGTAATTGTTAAGTTCCTCTTATACTCCATGCCTACTTCCAAGTTTTTCCCACCCAGATTCTTTTTCTTTTTCTTTTTCTTTTTTTTTTTCGAGACAGGGTTTCTCTGTGTAGCCCTGGCTGTCCTGGAACTCACTCTGTAGACCAGGCTGGCCTCGAACTCAGAAATCTGCCTGTCTCTGCCTCCAAGTGCTGGGATTAAAGGCGTGCACCACCACTGCCCAGCCCCACCTAGATGCTTGGTATTTGATGATAAACGAAAGGAAAACTCCCACCCCCAGAGAGATTATTGTTTATAATAAACAAACATCAAATTAATATTTAATAATATACAGATGGCGTTAAGTCCTATGAAGCAAAATTAAAGCAGGGTAGTGGAGACCAAAGAGGAGGCATTGTTTAGATGGGAGGTTGCCTGGCTTCAGCTTTATCTTTATTTACTGAGAAAGCCTGGTTGAACTCAGTCACTATGGGGTGCGTGCTGCAGCAAGTCCTGATGAAGGCAGCTTTGTAAATGGGTAATTTGGCAAAGATGCTGCCACTGATGACTCTGATAACAGCACAAGAGCCTCTTAAGAAAGAACTGGACCACATCCTCAGAAACCCATATCTAAGATACTTTGTGCCAAAGACCTAGTCAAGGACAGAAAGTTATCAATAATTCCAAAAATAGTCACCGTGGAATTGAAAACATCCAAAGGTCATCCTCTGGACTTGTCCACTATCATCTGTTCACGAGAAAGCTAAAAATTAAACTTTTTAAATGAATGTGTTTAAAAGATACTGAGCATCAAATCAAACAAGTCACTCCATGGCCAGCCTACAGGAACAACACCATGAGACCTCACAGCAGTCACTTCCCAGAACATGGAGGCTGCTCTGAAAGCCTTAGGAAGAATGACAACAATACACACAGTCACCTGACTCCAGCCATGCCCCAGTGTATCTAGAGACTAAGAGCTTCAAACTCTGACCCACGGCTCAAGGTCATCTATAGCTAATGATCAAATGTGAGCCTACAAATGCTCAGCCATGTTCCCCACAAAGGTGCTCTGAGTTTGGGTCCTTAGGTTCTACATTTTAAACAGTAGGGATTTTTTCCTTACACCTCACAACTCACCAACCCTAGCCATCTCCCCATCCCCATCCCTGCCCTACCCCCAAACATACCCCAGAATGCTGATACTATGACTAGTGTTTAGGGAAGACGCAACTACAGAAGTCTTCCTAAACTAATCTCCCAGAAAAGACACTGGAACATTGTTCTCATTTGGATGCATAAGATGGGCGTCAAGTAAAGAAAAATATGAAATTGGAGCCTCTATCACGTCCTGCTGAGCTACCACACCCACACTGTGAATAATCTCTTACTCATGTTAAGACAAACAGAAGTTCAGATGAGCCTACTCAAAACCCAAAACGGGTGTTTCAAGCTTCCCTAAAACTGCTGGAATCTCATGTTTCTCTTCCACAAAATTCAATAATTACAGAGACAAAGCACTACCTGCTGGGAAAAGGTGTTCAGCATCCGGGAACTAGACAGTGTGTGGGCCTTTTCTAGAAGTCTAGCAGATGCTGTCTTCCAAGGCGGCACTGCTTTAACGTGCTGTACTCCAGGGCTGGAAGGAGCTGTGCACAGCATTCTGTCAGGAGAGCTCAAAGGATGGTTTCAGTCCCTTTTGGAACCAAGTCTCGGCTCCAAGAAACACCTGTGGTCTACCAGATAGATATGTATCTCAGCATTTCTATAAAAATACCATAAACTTGGGTATTTTGTATGGTGGGGTGGGGGTACTCTCAAGCAAGGTTCAGAAACACTAAGCTGAAAGAAGTTAAGTGGTAATGCACATTGGTTATAAAGAACCTTTCAGGTGAAGATGTGTGTTCTGAATGTAACAAAGGAAGATGTGCAGGGCTATTTTATCACAGATGGTCTTCGAGATGGAACACCTATTAATACTCACCAGAGCACAGAGTGACACAAAGGGAACTATAAGAACAGCCAAATGAGGCTTTATTTTTTTTTTCAATCACCGGACCCTGGAAACACAACACAAAAGAATGGCTATGAATTTTGAATTTCTACTATCATAAGACATTAATAGATAATAGTCTGGATTTACATGTATAATTATGGACAGCAAACTACAGATTTTCTTTTTTTAATAAGACTTCTCTACTTAGGAATTTCCAAGTTATAAACTCTTAGAGATACAAACAAAACAACAAAAATAGAAAACAAATCCAAGCTACAAAAAAAAAAAAAAAAAAATCGCAGCAATTGGCTTCCCAACAGATGGCAAGAGTTGAAGAGCAGGGGGTGGGGGGTTCTGCCTGTCTGAACCATAGAGTCCTTGATAAGTTACTAAATGACAGTCCGGCTGGAGTTCTACCTTCTTTCTCATTACTTCGCAAATATTATTAATCTCATTGTATCCACAGAGTAGGAAGCAACAGTATTAGAGGGGCTGGATTGTGTTGGTATTCAAAGTAGAAAGAATGAAGTGTAAACGTGCTGAGGAGCTATGACTGCCCTGCTGTGTGCTGTGATTCATTCCTAAAGGAGGCATGCAGCAAAAGGTCAAAGTGCTCAGCAGCCGGTGGCTGTTCACACACTGCTCATGACAGTCCTCAAGAATGGAGGAAGACGGGCACACACAGAAACATTAGAGCAAGGGGCCACAAGATCAGCCTCCACACAGGCTGCCTGTGAACCACATGTTAATCGGGAGAAAACACGGGGACTTCGCTCAAGTACCTAACAAGCAGAGTGTGCTGAAAGCACGGTTGCCTGAACATTAATTCGTCTGGCACCTATTTTACGGAGCTTTGACTATGAGCCAAGTGTCGTGCTGGCTCCTAGGAACATTAACTATACTGAAATAGACAGAGGTAGGCCCCGCCCACCCGTGAGGAATTATCCATCTGTGGAGGATGGGGATATGGAGCCACAAAAAAGCAAGACAAAATGTAGAAATCTAAGACGCTGGTAAGGTGCGCTGAAGTACAACGGAAGTAAAGAAGCAGAGGTAGGATAAGCAAAAGGGTAAAGATGGCTCTTGGTCAGTATCTCGGGCAGGGGTTATAGGCCCTGTCTCTTCTTGGAGTGGGAGTTGGGTGTGTGGCTTTCCTGGTGACCAAGACACACTGCTGGATTCATGCGGGGAAAGAAGGAACTTTCCCTAAACTGAGTTTCTCAACTCTGGAGAAAGGCGACCTGTAAATGTGCATTAAGAAAAGGAAGTGGTCCTTGTGGGTCTTAAGGTTTCAAATGACTCAGACTGGCTGAGAGAAAATACTCCCGGACCTTCTGCGACAATTGTCCGGCAAAGAATTTAACCTGTTCTTTTTATTTTCTCAAATCAAACTTTAACGTTAGCATACGAAGTGACAGGTCTCATGGTGGCCTCTTCATGCCTGTGTGTCGTTCTATCCACTCACTGGGCAACCTCCCCCCAGCCCTCTCACCCCCCCCATCTCCCACCCCCACTCCCCCCACCCCCCACCTCTCTCCCCACTGCCTCTCCTGGTTCCATTTGCCCCACCCCCACCCCACCCCTGAGTCTGCATCACCTTCTGTTTTCTTATCACATGCATTCTTTCACCCGGTCTTAAGCAGAACTGCTGTGGGACCCAGCAAGGCTCTGGTGTGAATTTTTAATATCTCATCTCTAAAGAACTGAGGACTGTGCACACAGGCCCAGTCTGGATTTGGGTTTCTCATGACAGGTACCTAAGAGTGTCCTGGATTATTTCTACTCTTCCCATCCTGATCTTATCGCACACTGCCCTACCCTTCCTGCATCTCCTCCATTCTCCAAAGACGGCCCTGCCTTTGTCCTTTATCTAACCTGACTTCTGTTTATCTGTTTACCCACTACACTGCAGTGTTCTCTGAGATTAGGTTTAAATATGAGCAATAGAAAAGTTCAAAATTAACAACGGCTTAAGATAGAAATGTACTTCTCTACAAAATTAAAAAAGAAAAAAAAAAACTAAGAGATTAGGAGTCTGATGAAATACATTAGCCCTCACCCTAAAATATTCTGTAAGTCAAGTGCCTTCTCCCAGTGCCTCCACCCACAGAAAGCCCCGGGGGCCTCGTGAGACAATGGGGTTCCCTAAGCTCTACCTATTACATCTGTATTCAGAGACAGCAGTGAGGAGGGGGGAGCATGGTAGGAAATAGTGCTTTCAAGGAAGCTTCTGGAAGCTGCATTGATCAACAATGCTGTCTCATTCATCCTTTTACTAGGACAAGTCAAACGCAAACACACAGACTTCTCAGTCCTGGGTGGTAGAATGGTTAGCGCATATCAGAGTCTGGGTTTGGCCTTTCCTGGAAGCAACGGAAATCCTCCCTGAAGCCTATCTCCTCAGGTAGGGTTGATAACTTCGTGACTGCCCCTGCCTGGATCTCGGCTGGAATCAGATGTCTATGATAACATCTTTTATTGCTAAGTCACTGTGACAGTTTGAATAAAAATGGCCCCAATAGACCCAAAGGGAATGGCACTCTTAGGAGGCGTGACCTTGTTGGAGGAAGTGTGTCAGAGTCTTTCTTCCGGCTGCCTGCCAGCAGAGCCGGATGTAAAATTCTCAGTTCCTTCTCTAACACCAAATGTGCCTGCATACGCCGTCCTTCCCACCATGATGATAATGGACTGAGCCTCTGAAACTGTAAGACAGCTCCAATGAAATATTTTCCTTTATGAGTTGCTGTGGTCATGGTATCTCTTTACAGCAATAAAAACCCTAAGACAGTCACTAATACGGCTATTCTGTGAGGGGAAGAAAAGCCACCTTCTGGCTCACTCGCACTTGAAGCACTTGAAATGCACCCATGATTATTAAATGAGATGGGCTGGGGATGTAACTCGGTTGGTAGAAGGCTGGCTTACTATGTAGGAAGCCCCGGGTTCGCTCACCAGCATTGCATAAAGTGGGCTCTGATGTCTCAAACCCGTAATCCCATCACTTGGGAAGTAGGAGGTAGGAGGATAAAAGTGGAGGGTCATCTGCCTCCCTGTCCAACTTCACCATGGGAAAAAGAAAAGAAGAAAGAGTCTCTGTTGTTGCCCAAACAGTCATCCGCCAGGTCAACTGTTATCCTCTGGAAGGTCTCCCCACTCTCCCTAAAATTCCACATTCTCATTTGAAATCTGCCTCCCCTCCAGAAGCATCGCTGACTCCCGGATGTGGGATCTGGAGTTCTTTCCCCTCACAATGGCTTCTAGCACAATGACCTGTAATTGTCTCCCTCTCATTTCCTCCACCACACGGCACTATTTAAGACAGAGGCCGGTTTTATTTATCTTTGCCCTTCAGTAGAGCGTTATTATTCTCCCCATAAAGACCTGGCATGTATCCTATTCAGTCTATGCCGATTTTATTGCCCTTGTCAATGGGATTTTTCTCCTCTATTATAACTTCTGGTTAATTATTGCTGATAGATTGAAAATTTTAGCTTTTATTTTTATCAATATGTGCACATGATATAAATAGTTATCTGGTTTAAAGACTTCTCCTAAAATAAACATTAACCTCCTACAGGCCTTCTTTTTCCCTAAATAATTACCCCCACCCCGAAGCCTTTAACTCTTTGAGTGACCCTTGGCTATTTGTCTTGAGGCCTCTAAATACCACATGTGTGCTATAACTTCTTGATTTCTAAGTTATAGAAATGTCTTGCTAACTTCCCGCTAAAGAGAATGAAGTGTAAGCCCTTTCTTCTTACCAACCAACAGACATATACTTGGTCACCTGTAAAGACCCCATTCCTAAAGACTCACACTCACAGAGGCCAGAGAAGGATTTCAACACCTTCAGGGAGGGGGACACAATTCAAGCCAAAGCTACATCCTTTCAAGACCCTATCTTATTTTACACTCGATTGCTATTCGGTATTTGCATTATAATGAACACAAAGTTACTCAAAACTAAGCCCTCTAGTAAACCACAGGTCCAGATACATTCCTAAATATTTCTGTAATCTCGGGAGATAATAATTGTCCATGGCACTGTTCTCTTACTTTCTGTGCTGTGTCCAACCAAAAGCTTCCAACCAGTTGTCTAACCGTTCCCCGTCACCCTGGCTCACTCCAGCCAGCCATCATTTTCATCTTGGTGGGTTCTCCCCCTGGTCACCCTCACATGGAGACTCCCTTTGTTTCTTGGATGGAACATTTTCGTTTTGATTAGCTACTCCTTTGGTTTCTACAACATAATCTCCAGTGACTTTCTGAGAAAGAGTGTGAGGGAGGTGAATAGTTGAGACTTTTTATTTCTGGAGATGTGAGTATTCTATTTTCACACTGGTAGCTTATTTGGATGGGTATAAAACTGTAGGTAGGAAATCGTTTCCTTTCAGAACGTTGATAATGCCATTCATTATCTGCTAGCAGCCGACATTGCCATTGAGAAGTCTGAGCCACTCCACTCCCTATCATTCATATTTATTTCTCACTGAAAGATTTTAAGAGCTTTTCTTCATAGTTGTAGTAACCAGAAGTCTAAGATGTTACCCTTTGCCCCAATTAATTACAGCCTTTTGTACTTAGAATGGACACAGAAAACGGGATATGCATTTAGACATCGATCAAGGAAATAACTAGATTAAGTTCCACGAGAAAGGTAAGAGACACTCACTCATGTCGCTATTTACAGTATCAAGATGTTGTCAGGCTGGAGAGATGGCTCAGCGGTAAAGAGTACTGACTGCTCTTTCAGAGGTCCTGAGTTCAATTCCCAGCAACCAAAAGGTGGCTCACAACCATCTGTAATGGGATCTGATGCCCTCTTCTGCTGTGTCTGAAGACAGCTACAGTGTACTCATATACATACATAAATAAATAACTCTTTTTTAAAAAAAAAAACCCTGTCATAGACTGGCATGAATGGGTTTGAAGATGATGTCATGATGAAACAAGATCTATAAAAAGCTTTGTGGCAAAGGGAATTCTGGGAGCCAAAATCTGCCCCCCAGAAAGGAAACCACTACACCTACAAGGACTGAGTTCTGTTCCTATGGGCTTAGGAGAGGACCTGGAGCTTTAGTTAGGTGAGAACATAGCTTGGAGTGCAGCTTCCAACCCCTTAGCAGAGGATGCAGCCAAGCCGTGTCCAAAACCCTGATCCTTGAAAACTATGCTATACTAAACTCATGTTGGTTTACGCTACTTAGGCCTGTGGCAACTTATTAAAAAGCAATAAAGAACTAATACAATGCTATTCAAAACTGTCACAGTGAACTGTTCTACTATGGTATACTTCCACGTCCTTAAGTTATGGGGGATTTCCCTAAATGGCTACATAGATGAGTTTGCCTTGATGACTCTCCTTATCTTTCTGAAACATTAATTACTCGGATTTTTAAAGTCTTAGGTCAAAAACCTTTATAAGTTTCTTTTCTTCCATTTTGCATTTTCTTGTCTTTTTTGGTATAGCATCTGTGAACTTTGCTCACCCTGTCCCCAGGCCCCTCTATTCAGCTCTTCATGTCTACTATCACTATTTTAATTTCTAAAGGTACATTTTGTTCTCTGTTCTTTATTTGATAGCAGCATGTTCTTGTTTCAGACAAGATACCACCTTTCATAGCTCCAACAGTATTCACAATAAGCCTTTTTTGCTGACATTATCTGCTTCTTTAAAAAAAATTTTTTGACCCCGTCATGAGAAAATCTGTCTTTCTGTAGCTTGTTGAGGAACACAGCCTAGATTTCAGCCTTTTATACTGGAGATTTTCCTTGAATCCATAGGGAAGATATTGAAGAACAGTTCCCTAAAGTATTCATTAGACGCTCTGAGCCCATCATGAACTCATTGGCTGTGCACTGAACAATCTAGTACTATGGTTGACTCTAGTTTCCTAGGAAGCCTCTATTTAAATCTCTTTAAGCTTTTCTTTTTGAGCTACCCATATTCATCAGCATATTCTTCTACCTGTTGTCAAGATACACTGATACGTATAGCCAGAAACAGGATTCAGCCCACACGTCCCTCAATAGAAGAATGGATAAAGAAAATGTGGTGCATTTACACAATGAAGTATTACTCATCCATTTTAAGAAAAAAAATTAAATTCTCAGGTAAATGGATAGAATTAGACAAAATAATCCTGAGTGAGGCAACCCACACTCAGAAAGGTAAATATGATGTATACTCATTTATATGTGGATATTAGTTGAGTCGATGATAACCAAGCTACAATTCTAGTTGGGAGACAAATAGATCTCCTTAGAAAAAGGGCAAAAGAATAGTTAAAGATGGGTGGGGCTGGGAAGGCTAGAACAGGAAGAACAAGTAGAGAAGGAGAGGGAAGAGGGGGACAATGGAGGGGAAACAAAGAGAGACAGCTAAAATGAAGGGTCATGTGAGAGGTAGTACAGAAACCTAATACGGTAGATATATATATTCTAAATTAAATTGCCAAATAATGAAAACAGAGCCCAAGTGGCCATCTCTTGTCACCAAATGAAGCTTCTAGTACCAGGATCAGGTTATGTATAATTGAGTTGTTGGTCAAAGGGGCCCCATGGGAACCCCAAACAACCCAGGCTCTTGCCAAGACTAGAGGATGCTTTCCACAAACTGATGACAAGGCCCCATATCTGAAACAATACCTACACAGTTCATTGAACATGAAGGTGTCAACTGGTGCCTATATATAAAGTCTCCACCCTTCTGTGCTTAGTGTCTTTGTTACAGGAAGGTACTCTGCACACTACCAAAGAAGAAACAAAGTATGGCAGGATAGTTGATCACACTGAGAACCCTAAGATTGTGTTGTTTCTGGAAAAAAACATGTTTCTACTGTGGTGTGGCTCAGCTTTAGCACACACCTTTAATCCCTCTGGCTGGAATACAGACATGCCTTTAGTATACACACCTTTAATCCCAAACGATGAAAAGTTAGTTTGTAGAAGGAAGTACCCATATCTGAAAGCAATGTCCAATTGAGTGACAGACAAAGTGACGAATCAGAGAAAGATTTGACAGACTAGGATATGCCTAACTATCACAAGAAGAGAAAGGAAAGGGAAGCTACTTAAGAGAGAGCATCGGAGAAAAGTAGAGGAGGCAGTTCTACTGGCACAGTTATATCTCTCTATATAGACAGATTGCAGAGAGAGAACAAGTTGGCCAGAGAATGAGGAGGAGCCAGGAGATTAGAACTATTGCCAAAGTTAGTATAAGACTAAGCAGAGCAATTCAGTCAAAGGTCAAGAGAGAAGCCAGATTGAATCAGTCAGCTTGGAGAGGAGCTTGAGCCAGAACAGAAGAGTTGAACCAGCCAGAGCTCAGAAAGAACAAGAAATGATGAGCTTATTCAGCAGCAAGTCTCAGAGGCTGGAAACATTCTAGGCCTAGATTAGATTGCACAGAGGCTAGAAGCTTCCAGAACTAGGCCTAGGTTAGCAAATGGAGGCAGTAAGCCTTGGAGACAACAATTATACCAGGAGAATAAAAGTTACTTTTGCCCCAACCCAGCAACAAAACCTTTGATCTACAATGCTGTCCTGCCGGCAAGATATGCTAGGGTAATGAAGACACAAAGCTTGTGGGAGAAACTAACCATCTGATTAGACTTAAGGCCCATTCCATAAGATGGAACCCATACCCAATTCTGCTTGGGTATCCAGGCACCTGAGACTAGATAGCCCAGGGACCTAGAGCAAAATCAAATACTACTGTTCTAAAACAAATAAAAAGAATAATAGCAATAAAATTATTCCTAATTTAACATACTGTTATACTCATAGATCAACACTTGACTCAGCCATCCCCAGAGAAGTTTCCTGCTGTAGAAGATGGGAACAAATACAGAGGCCCACAGACAGACATTATGCAAAGAATGAGAGACCTTGGAATATTCAGTCTTAAATAGAATGTCTCCATAAAATCCTTCTTCCAAAGACTAAGAGAACCCTGTGGAAGAAGAGGAGAAAAGAATATACGAGCCAGAGGGGATGGAGAACACCAAGAAAACAAGACCCACTAAATCAGCATGATCAACCCATATATGAACTCATGGAGACTAAGGCAGCATGTACAGGGCATGCTCAGGTCTACACCAATGGGGCCTTAGAGCTTAAAGAAGTAGGCACATGCTCCATTCCTAATCCAGAAACAATCTCAAACTGGTAACTGCTTGCAAATGAAAAATTAGTTACCTCTAAGTTGGTCTCCTGGGGAAACAAACTACTTACAAGGGTAGGCTGCATGTTCAACAGTAGATGGCCAATAAGAAATGACCTCAAGGGTGTCTTTGAAGGTTCCTGGTCTCATAATGTCCTGCCAGGGCTTTTCCTTTTTTTTTTTTTTTTAATGATTTTAGTTTTAAAAAGTTTTATCTTATTATTTTTACTTTATTTTATTTATATTTTTCTTCTTTCCTTTTACCTTAAAGGTCATTTACATATATATTATGGCTTCCATGTTAGTGCTCTGAGTGCACAAATAAGAAAGTGAATCTGTGTTTCCAGTGACTTTTCCTGGGTTCTTTTCCTTCTATTTGTTTATTTTGTCCAATTCTGATATGTTAGATTTTTGTTTTAGCTTATTTTATCTCTTTTTAAAAGATGTCACTGGTCTGTATTCTGGGACTCAAGGGGAGGAGGGGACAGTAGGAAGATGGGTGACACTGGAAGTTGAACACTCAGTTTGCATCCAATCATTCTGTCCCTCTTTCTACTGTGACACCTCTGACTCCATGGGTCTGATATCTCCTATTCACAGACTTTATCTGAAAGCACCCATACTATGACCAGAGTGGAAAGGCCGTCCTACTCTGCAGGAAAGATGGGGGATGGTTTGAAGACAAACATCTAGACAGTTCACACATGTGTGGTAAACAGGCCATGAAGATGTTGTTTTAAGCATGATCAGCTACAACTCAGTGACAGAAATTCTATTTTGTGTATTGTGCAGCCATTACAACTGTATCTCTCCAGTCTTGTCATCCCAGTCAGAAACTCTGTACCCGTAAGGTGGTAACTCCCCATTCCTGACCTCATCAGCATCCCTCCACCAGCCCTCCTTACTGCCTTCATCTGACACCTTCCGTTCCAAACGTTTCTGCCATCAGTCTCTGAGCTTGTGTAGTCTTGACTGGTTCTTAGATTTTTCTTTTTCCATGGTTTTAAGATCTTTCTTTCTTGGATCAGCTAAGCAAGTGGTTGTCTGTCGATCATCTCCCTGGGAAGTGTCCTTGACACTACTCTTTCCTCTCATCCGAGCTGAACTTTGGCTATAGTTATAAAGGAGTTTCAGGAAAGTATGAATTTTTTTTTAACTAATTTTTAGACACACAAAGACTTTGGTGCAAAAAAAATTACAAATACAGCCGGGCAGTGGTGGTGCACGCCTTTAATCCCAGCACTTGGGAGGCAGAGGCAGGTGGATTTCTGAGTTCGAGGCCAGCCTGGGCTACAGAGTGAGTTCCAGGACAGCCAGGGCTACACAGAGAAACCCTGTCTCGAGAAGAAAGAAAAAAAAAAATTACAAATACATACACAAAGTTATAAACATAGCTTAGTTGTGTTGAAATGTTTTATTTAATAATCTTCTATGCTCTTGTCTGTTGGAATGTGGGATCACATCCATCTCTACAAAATTCATCGTATGAGAAAAAAATTCCTTTCTATTTCTGTAAACCCAGGAACCTAGTAACTATTGTCCATAATTGTGAATCACATTGAGCCAAAGGGAAAAAAATAATGACTTGTTGACATGGGAACACCAGGAAAAAAATTGTCCGCATTTAGTTCCGTTGTCAAGCTCAGAGTTGAAGTCTTTATTTGTTTTGTTTTTTTCCTTACATCATCAACTGATAGATACAGAAATTTCCTTAAAAGGCAATCAGTATCTCATTGCTTTTGTGTGCCTGTGGTGTCATCTTGTTCCTCCATTCCTGGGTCAGTGCAGTCAAAGGTCACATTTAAGGAAGAGATTGAATAAGAACAAGAAAGGTCAAGCAGACACAATCTGGGAGAATGTTGGAGCTTGTCTGTCTTCAGAACAGGGTAGGTTTAGGAGATGCTCAGTTCACCATTTTTCCCGAAAAGTCAGTTGAGTTTATAAATCTAATATCTTGACCACCCTGCCAACTGTTCTCATTTCCAAGGGCCTTTTAGCTGATTCTCTTGAGTTAAGTACATGATCATATTACCTATAAATAGTATTAAGGCTTCCTGCAGTGTGCCCTATTAAGTTGATGCAGCTCTCCCCTCAAGTGACAAACACATAGAAATGTTTTGTAGTGTTTTTAAAATATGGCTGCATTTCAAAGGAAGAAAGGGAGCTACCATAATGGCAGAAGTCAAGGGAGATGTTACAGCTGAAATGCTCCAGGATAGTCAGGACTTCCTGTAAAGACTTTGTGATCAGTGGCCTGAGCTCCTAATACCCTCATAGACACAGGACATGCTGCCTGACCTCTGAAGTGAGGAAAGTAATGCTAAGCTGGAACAGGGTTCCTTGAGTCCTGTCAGCATCTAATCTCCCATAGAAGGCCAAAGTACCCCACCAGGAGCAGAGACCAGACCTCATGGACCTAGAAAGTGATATATCTACAAGCGTTTTACATGTCAAAGTGATTCTATTATAATTTAAAGAGATCCCAGTGGTGACGATGTGAGAATGGAGCTTGATAGAATCAGAGGCAGAACAGAGGGGCATTGCAGTACTCAGGGTAAGTGTTATCCCATCTGCCATTACATGCCACTCCACCTCCTATTCAGGAGCATTCAAGCAATAGCAATTTTACTATGGTCACTAATTTGTGGATCCACAGTTCAGCAAGGGCAAAATGTATCTGCTTCCTTTGATCTCGTGATGCTGGAACCTCAAGCCTCCAATGGTTGCAGATGTCAGAAGCCAAGTTTTATGTAGGTTTTAATCCTTAAACCAACTCAATAAATGAAACATTTTTATGGGTTTTTTTGTTTGTTTGTTTGTTTTGATGAAGAAATCAAAAATATGGCCCTTTTGGGCTTTCTTTCAATATGGTTGCTCAGGTACAAGAGGGAGAATTCAAAATGTTCTAGAGATGGCTTTTTTTTTTTTTTTTTTAAAGAGATGGCTTTTATATGGTGAGATTTCACTAGCATCACTTCCACCATGATGAACTGGTGAGAGAAGTCTCACACCCATCTGGCTCAAGGAAAAGGATATCAACCTCATGTCTCCTCCTCCTCCTTCTTCATTTTAACTTTTTATTCATTCTTTGTTTCACAACATGCACCCCAGACCCACATATCTCACTGTCCCCTTGTATCTGCCATCTTCCCTTACAACCCCACCAAAAGAAAATAAAAATACACAAATAAACAAAACAAAGCATAGAAAGCATCTCATCATGGAAGCTGGAGTATGTCACAGTGTGTCCCACAGTATACCCCTCTGTCCAAACATCTTCTCTTGCAAATATTCATTACCACGAGTCATTGGTCTGGTTCAAAGCCTTTGACTTCTGTCACACCATCAATATTGGATCCTCACTGAGACTCCTCCTGGTTAGCCTGTTGTTGCCCTGTGTCACGGAGACTCTGCAGCTTTGGATTACTCCAACAGTTCACAGATAGTATAGATTTTGGAGTGGGCCAACTCAAAGCCCTAGATCTGGGCCTCGGTGGTAGCTGAGCTGGTCATCATACCAGACCTCCCTTATCCACACCACAAGGACAAGCTCTCTAGCACTGCTCTGGCAAAGCTAGCCAATACCCACAGGAGGCAGGGTCAGCTCTCCCACTCTCATGCCCTCAGTGTGACTTACTGGCACCGATGCCTCCAGAGCTAGCTCCACTGTGTTGCCCAGTGTGAGGCCCACTCTCCAAAGTGCTGCAGCCAGTGAGGGTCTGGGCCAGCTCTCTTCTCTCACACCCTCAGGGCTGGCTCTCCCATGCCTTTACCATCAGAGCCAGCTCCATTGTGCTGCCCAAGCAAAGTGCAGGGCCTGCTTTCCTGAAGTGCCCAATCTCACTTCTTAATGCCAGGAATGTTGGTGCACTCCAGGGCCATGTTGAAAGACTGACGGGAGAGAAGACTGTGGCCACAGTAGGTGGCAGTGAAGATGAAGAGAAAATATGGATTCAAGACACATTCAGGAAGCCAGCTGCTATAGAACTTGCTACTGAATTATGTGATTGAGGAAAGACATGATATATAAAAAAATCAATCCATCATAAATGACTGCTAGGCTTACAGGAAAGTCATGACCATTTATGATCTGGGGAATAAATTACCTAGAAGGCTTTATTTCATTCTAAATGAAGAGTTTAAAATGCTATTTTTTCACCACCATCTCATAGATCGAGTTTACATTTGAAATGGTTTGTCTTTCTATTTAATCTTTAAAACAATCCAATGAAGGGGGTGTTTTTATGCTTTTTTTGATGGGGGAGAATGGAGAAACCAAAATTCATGAGTAAATTTACTGCCTAGAGAAAGGTAAGGAGTAAGTCACAAAACCCAAGATGTGCAGAGAAAGACTCCACCCTTATTCCTGACTACTCTGCTTCCCCGGGGATCCTTGAAGCTCAGAAAGATTACATTCCTTTACCAGGATCACAGAGAAGTTACAGGACTGAACTTTAAGTCTGCTCCTGCCAATGTGGGCTCTGACTGGTGACAGCAGAGCAGATGCCTTGCAGGAGACAGAAGCCACATGTTCCCTGGTCATTCTATAGAGCATTCTATGAGTGCTCAGTGAGTCTTGATTCTAAAAAGAAAAGTCTTCCCATTGAAGGCCTTCAGCTAACGTTACTCCCTGAAGATTGTCACCCACAGACCATGCCATTATCCAGGAATAGGGCTGTGAATGGTCCTGAAGACACAGAACTGCATGAGTGTTTGCCCTTTGGGAACCATAGTATCATTGGATTTTGAAATACAGCAAAAAGCTGCTTGCTTTGTTTAAATCCTGAATCTTTGATCAGACACACAGTCATCTTTGATGCTGGCAGCAGTCTGTAATTGCTGATAATTAACACCAAGTAGGAATTAAGTAGAGAGGCCAGTGCAAACAGAAATGAATGGGAGTTTGGAGGTGAGAGCAGACAGTTTTCTTCTATCTCCTTCCATGTAGAAGGCGGGGCCCACTGGCTGTCTCTCTCTTCCACTACAAGTTAAGATTTTCAAGATCTTACACATCTGTCATGTTCATCCCATCATTCCAGGGTTCACTCAGCCCCTTCAGAAGATAGTAGCGCTTGTCAAGTAAATTAATTACTAGCCTAGAATATTGGAGGAACAAAGAAAACTAACTCCATGGGTTATGGCTCAGTGTGCCTAGCTCACTGCAGATACCCCCATTCTTCCTGCCCACCACCTGGACCAGGGTCTATTTAGTCCAAGAACATCCCAGGGCTCTCTGAAGCCTAGCATGCTGTGTAGTGGGCAGTTCTCCATCATATAGCCACTAGGTGCCTCCATGTGGCCAGCATCCCTAGGCCAGAGAGAGCCAGAGGCACCAGTCAGTCGGTGTCACAGCCAGGAGCAGCTGAGGCCAAGTCTAAAATGGCCTGTCTCCCGTCTGCTACACCAGCCATCCAGCCAGCCTCAGCTTCTTGCCCACTGCTGGCACCAGAAGAATGGCTGCCTGGGTCACTAGACTCAGTGTGGGCCTCAACCCAGCAGATTCAATGCCCTAGAACAACCATAAAAGTAAAAGAAAGAAAAGATAGGTTATGGGGAAGGAGAAAGAGCGGGGAAAACTAGAAAACAGGCGTTTGTTTCAAAGAAGAAAGAAATGAAAACAAAACTGAGAAATTCTTCTGTTTGTGTGTATATATGTCCAATGTGTACACATTATATACATATACACATTGGCATGTGCATGGTTGCATGTGTGCACTGGCATGTGGGAAGCCTGATCTGACATTGAATGCTTTTCTCAATAGATCTCCACCTTTATCATTGAGCCATAGACTCTCAGTTGGACCCAGAGCTCACAGATTCAGCTAGTCTCTCTCCAGGGAGCCCCTGTCTCCACCTACCAAGTGCTGTAATAGCAGGTGGGCTGCCACACCTTCCCAGAGTTTGCATGGGTTCTGGACAACTAACTCCAATGTTCACACTCTAACGGTGAATACTTTACCCAGTCAATCATCTCCTCAACCTCGACTCATCCTTCCATGAAATTTTCCCAGACACAAATTCATTTCCAGAAACAACTATATCCTGGCCAGAAAGTTCTCATGCTCTTCAAAGGCAAAACTGACCTGGTTTGGGTTCCGAGCTCTGGCATTCCCATGCTGTGTGACCTCCACAAGCTCTCTGAACCTATTTCCTCCTCTAAGAACATTCCACAAGAGACTAGGGATGTACACCACCTTGTGCACCCAAGAGACACTCAAAAATAAATCAGTTTCTCCTCTTCTCACTCTCCTGCCAGTCCAACCCCTTCCTTTGGTTGTACTTTGTGGTGGTAGCTGTAGATTTGACTGTTTATATTTCTAAAGTGTCTGACTCTGGATAGCAAACTCAGCTAAGAAGTCTATTTATGAGCTAGGTTTCTGATGAAGTGATAAATAAGTTATTAAACCCAAAGCTAACAGTCAGCTGAATTCATTCCAGAGAATATGCTTGCCTTCCATACTGCGGTTCATTCCAAGAGTCTCATGGTGAGATGGCACAGAGGTGGGGGTCATAAAGAGGTGTGGCTATGGGCATGAAGAGGTGTGGCTACAGGCATGAAGAGGTGTGGCTACAGGCATAAAGAGGTGTGGCTACAGGCATAAAGAGGTGTGGCTACAGGCATAAAGAGGTGTGGCTATGGGCATGAAGAAGTGTGGCTACAGGCATAAAGAGGTGTGGCTATGGGCATGAAGAGGTGTGGCTACAGGCATGAAGAGGTGTGGCTACAGGCATAAAGAGGTGTGGCTATGGGCATGAAGAAGTGTGGCTACAGGCATAAAGAGGTGTGGCTATGGGCATGAAGAGGTGTGGCTATGGGCATGAAGAGGTGTGGTTACAGGCATGAAGAGGTGTGGCTACAGGCATAAAGAGGTGTGGCTACAGGCATGAAGAGGTGTGGCTACAGGCATGAAGAGGTGTGGCTACAGGCATGAAGAGGTGGGGTTACAGGCATGAAGAGGTGTGGCTACAGGCATGAAGAGGTGTGGCTACAGGCATGAAGAGGTGTGGCTACAGGCATAAAGAGGTGTGGCTATGGGCATGAAGAGGTGGGGTTACAAGCATGAAGAGGAAAGAGTGCTGCTTCATGTGCTTCAGAGGGAAGAAGGGCCTTACCCCACTGCATTTATGGACTGCTCAGGACAGTGTAAGGGAGGTGAGAGAGGGTAGAGGAGATAGCACCTGCAGATGAGTGAAGGCCTTCCAGCACGCTCTGCAGAAAAGTGTAGTGGCAAATAGGTTCTCTCCTCAGCCCAGTCAGTGACAGAATCCCCAGCCCAACTTCAGTGTTTCAAGGCTCATATAGATGTGATCTACTTATCATAAAGTAATGGAGTCAGAGAATGCTGCTCAGATGCTTCCTTTTCCTGCCCAGGACCTCAAACATTATACAAAAGTGGTCTTAGAACCAGATCTGGTGGCCTGAACCTCTACAGCATTTGGGAGATGGAGGTAGGAGGACCATGAACTACACAGCAAGCCACTGTCTCGAAGAAAATGATGATGATGATGATGATGATGATGATGATGAAGAAGAAGAAGAAAAAAAGAAGGAAGAAGAGAAGGAGGAGGAGGAAGAGGAAGAAGAAGAAGAAGAAGAAGAAGAAGAAGAAGAAGAAGAAGAAGA